>OX421457.1:26820727-26823227 GCA_949126865.1 Montipora capitata | reverse complement strand
AACTATGTCCCCATTAAACTGCTTTGAAAAAAAATGAACGGGTTTAAAATTTAAATTCAAACCAAAAACAAAATCAAACCACAACATATACACTTCAGTAGCCTAGCAACTCCAATGTGAGCTGTGACGCAAGTCCAGACATGCATCAAATTAACTTGAACTGCTACAAGGACTTACACGTAAAGATTCACAGCAATTTATCAGGTGAGAAAATTGTAGTATTTAGAAGTAAAGCAAACGGGACAACTGGACTCTTCTTGAAAAATAAGGTTCTTGTTTGGGAGCTTCAGTTACATGTAGCAAGCTTGGGAAACGATTTTTAATGTATCTGTTTAGTTTGTCAAGAAAAAAGCTGGGATCAAGTCACCCACAATGTTTCCAGACAACAGATATGTACTGCATGTTATTTAGTGCATCTTCCAGAAGAAAGATGCAGATGTTTTGTCTAGACACCACATGCGTCTTGTCCCATCTTTACACTAGACGCACTAAAAAACTTATTTGTCCCAAAAAGATAACAAATTTTGATACTTTTCACACAAGGATGAATAAATATTCCTAGTTTTTACTTTTAGCATAAGGATGAATAAATATTCATAGTTTTTACTTCTAGCACAAGGCTGAATAAATATTCATATTTTATCTGTCTGGGTGAATTATTTGTCTCTAGTAAAAATATCAACATTGTTGCCTGCAACAACATGTACATACTTAGGATAAAAATTCTTATCGAAAACAAAACTAACATTCTCAGAGAAACTCTTGCTTTAGCAGCCTCCAGACCCAGTTCAAATGTCGAACTTCACATGTTCCAAATCTAATGCAAATAAGAAAAATCTACTGTTTTCGCTCATTTGCATCAGATTTGGCACATTAAGTGAAGTTCGCCATTTGAACTGGACCTGAATGACCTAATATGATAGACAATATCAAATTGGTCGTAATATTATCTGCCAGAATGACTGCAATGAAACACTTAAGAGCTTTTTTACTGGACAAAAATCTAAATACTTTCCGAGGAAGCATGCATCTAATAAATTTCCCCACAGGGGACTGTGAAGTCTGGATAATTCCATGAAATCAATTTTTTTTCCTTCTCTTGATCCACACATTTTTTAATGATAACTTGCAGAAACCTTGTCCTTTTAGGCCTCTCCCCCTTTTTATGCCAGTTGGGTGACCTTTTTATGCTGCTCAGACTAGAGGGGAGGTGTCACAAAAATATTAAAAATTGCCTACTAACCAAATAAAAATATTATATTTCATGAGATTTTATAAAAGTGGGGTAATATGAATTTTTTCCGTCACCTTCTGTAGTTCTGACAATTCATCTTCATTAAATTCCTCTCTGTCAGCTAAAAGTTCTTCTTCGTCCATAGTTGCTTCATCATCAACATCATGAACCATCATGTCCGCAGTTATCTCGTATTCCTGATCCGTCGAGTCACCTAGGATAAATTGAAAATATTAACATAAGCCGATAGCAAGGAGCCGCAGTTGTTAGCCTGTTATACGTCTACGGGCTTAGCTTACATCGCCCACGAATGTAAAGCTTGTCGCAGGTTGAAAAAGTCTCGCTGTCGACAAATTTGCATATCATTCCGAGAGTAAATCAATCTGATCGCAAATTATCTCACCTGTTTCATCAGTGAGAGCTTTGGGTGACTGCAAGAATTAAAATAAAACTGTTCTGTTAGACAACAAGATAACCAAAAAAAATTCATCAACTTCCGATCCTTCAAATACCGCTTCTGTTTTTCTCTGACAATCAGACGTAAACACTTCATTTAAAAATCTATTTCGGGAGAAAACCAAATCAAAACCCAAAAATGAGAAGAAAGTAGTCTTCTGGCGCCTTTTTGAAAAATTTGGCGCTGTTAAATTCCGATACAAATTCTTCCAGTGAATTCAACTATCGCTAAAACTTACTAATTCCGATGTCTCCGCCATGTTTGATGGATTGGATACGGCTAAGTGAGCATGCGCTGTCTGCCAGCATTGGATCATGGTACCTGTAATCCCTTTTTCCCATCAAGAGGAGGCGTGGATGCGTAGTCCATCGCGAGCTTCTCAAAATGGTTGGTGTAGATACGAAGATTTGCCACGAATATTTTCTAAAATCTACGAGTTTTCTCTATCCTTAACTCAATACCGCTTTATTTTAATGCTTTCGGTTTTCGTTTATTAATTAGGGTGGTGGTAAGAAGTTCGATTATCCGAAATATGTCTGGTCTCCTGCCGGTGGATGGTGGTGTAATCCGAGGAACTGGAAGAGAAACACCGCTATAGCTTTTGGAGCTATCTTTGCAATGTGCATACCAATTCATTTAATAAGCTGGTCTTTAGAGGTAAATGAATTGTTGATCTAACATCTAAGGGTTTTCAAGCTTCTTGGAAGGCAATGCAATAAACCATTTTACAATTGTAGCTGAGTAACCTGGCCTAAGAATGAAAGCAAGGCCGCCGGTGACCCTGTATTGATTGCAAATCTTTGAGGTGA
>OX421457.1:26810727-26815727 GCA_949126865.1 Montipora capitata | reverse complement strand
AGATATGAGCTACTAAAGCCAAAATATAGCGTGTTTTTTCAATGCATTCCTGTTCCCATGGTAACTTATTACATCACAAAAATGGCTGCATCTTGTTGAGCAATAATTGATGTTTGACATGGTTCCATAACGTTGCTGTTGCGTGATAAAGTGTCGTAGTGTCAATCCTTCAAAATAACAAGGTCTCTTGAAAGTGTTGAAACTGGTTAGAAAACGTCACTCCAAAATACAATACGGGCGAACTATCCTGTAACTGGATGGGTACGAACGTTTTTAAATGAATAGTTCATGTCGCCAAAATTTAAAATTTGGTGATTTGTTGTTTTGTTTGCAATAGGATTTACAAGGTACGACTTTTGTCGCATGCGACGACCTCACGACAGGCCTATGACATGACTTACGATTGTCGCAGCGTTCTTAAAACGTGTTTTAAAATGCTACGACATTTTTTCTGACGTACACGTCAATCGTAAGTCATGTCTTAGGCCTGTCGTAAGCTTGTCGCATGCGACAAAAATCGTACCGTGTAAATCGGCCCTTAGGGAGCTTACGCAAGAGCGACTACGAAGCCAAAGAGAACGCCGTCAAACAATATTATTTCCCGTTATTGTAATAACTTCGTTATAACCCCAAGTCGTTCGGAATGGAAAGTGCGTATCAACATTGCAGGAATAAAACTGGCATGAATTGTGTGGTTGTTTGGGGAGAAAATTAAACAACCTCGAACCCAGGCTCTCTCTCTTCTGCTCCCTTGTCGACGACAAGGGAGGAGAAGAGAGAGAGCCTGGGTTCGAGGTTGAAAATTAAAAATGTCTTGTCATGTTCTCACGTCCTCCACACAGCCCGAATTTGGTCAATTCACGTCGTTGTCTGGACGATGACAGCAAAGAAATTACCCTGCGAGCAGAGTCTCTTTCGATCTTCCTAGATAAGTCGGGAAGAGGAAAGTAGACTCTGCTCGCCGCCTCCACATTCTTTGATTTGCCGCTCATCCAAAGAATTGGATGAGTCAGTCCAGTTTCGACTTGTCAAACCTGTTTTTTTAATTTTTGCGCATGATCAATCGCCACGCGTCATCAATATTTTGAAATTTACGACAGCGTGGCAATTTTAACTGTTAGAATTCCCATGAGTTTTTCCTATGTGTGTCGGTTACAGAAACTTGTGTGACAGAAACCTATAAATTTTTCAGTAAAAAAATGAAATGGTATTTTAAGAGTATGGACTATCTTGAGTTTCCAATGAAATGATTCCTTGATTGTCGTGTGTTTGCCAGAGTTGTTGGAAAATATCCCGACTGTTTGTTTTCGTTTTGTGCTTTTGTGGCTACAGGTCACGCATGACTGACACCGAATACATTTAAATTTTTAACGCATGCTCAATGCGAAATGTGGAGGCTGCGAGCAGAGTCTACTTTCCTCTTCCCGAATTATCTAGGAAGATCGAAAGAGACTCTGCTTGCAGGGTACAAAGAAATGTACCAAAATGAAAAATGCACGTGCAGTGCTTGCAGTTTTGTTGTTGTTGTTGTTGTTTTTTTGCTCATAAGAGCTACTGTTTTGCGGCGTTCTCGCAGTCATCGTTGTCTTCGCCTTGCGTAAGCTCCCTCTTAAGATTTACGGCGGTGACGTCGACGACTGATGTCACCTCAAAATATAACTTTGCTCTATCATAAATCGTTCGCGATCACTCCATCTCGTTCGCGTTGCACCGTTTATTACCGTTTATACGGAGCTTAAGCAATGGCGACGGCGACGAGAACGTCATCTCAAAATACAAATTCGCGTTATTTTAATAGCTTCGTGACTATTTCAACCTTTTTAACACGACAAGTGTGTGGTAGTTTCTCAAAAATGACACTGGTGGGAACGGTACTTAATTTAGGGGAGAAAATGAAAATTTAACCTCAAGTGCTGACGTTCTTCTTAAAACCTCAACTTTGTCTATTTCACTCTGTTGTTTTGCTGACGACGGCAAAGAAATGGACAAAAGTGAAAAACGCACGTGCAGAGCGTGCAAAGCCATTTTTTCCCCACTAAATATGCAAATTTGTGACGTTCTTGTTGCCGTAGCCGTTGTCGTTGCTTAAGCCTGATGTGGGCGAACGACTTCCTAACAGGGGCGGATCCATGGGAGGGTGCGCACTTCCCCCGCACCCCTCTGAGATTACCTGCGGCTTTCTGATACAACTGGTATTTTGCAAAAAAAAAAAAAAAAAAAAAAAACCTCGCCAGTCAGCTACGCCATTCCTTAGAGGTACACCCCCTCCAAAGAAAAATCCTAGATCAATCTGCCTAAAAATAAATTGGTACGAGCGGTTTCAGACTGAAAATAGAAAATGAAAGATTCTCTGTTGCATGCTTATTGCGTTGTCGTCAAAACCTCAAATTTGGTGGTTCGACGTTGTCGTTATGCAGAGGACCGCAAAAATATGTGCAGTAAAACCCGTGCTCACGATCATTTATGCTCTTTTAACCAATGATATCATTGTTTTGTGGTGTCGTTGTGGAAGTCGTCGTAGTAGATCTGTAAGGTTCCTAACAGCAAATTTAAGCAACGAGGGCGGCTACAGTGTCACTAAACAAGAAAAATATGATCATTCGTTAAATGAGGGGAAAGTAGTCCTGCCTCACCAAGTGAGGTATAAAATGTTTTAAATCCACCTTAGCTGGCTCAAAACACGAAAAAAAAAAATATGATAATAATTAGGCTATTATAATAAAAAAAAAAGGAAATATGTACGAGAAAAGCCGTTCGTAACTCTCCAATAACGACATCTTTATCTGCGCAGTGAAAATTTTTTATCGAAGTGCTTGGAGTATTCGATCAGTATTGAATGAGTGTTGCTTATATCAAAATGATATTTGCTCGTCGCTTTGATTAGCGTGGTTGATAATCACGAATCTTTCTTCCAGATCCCTGTTTGCCTTCTTTCACATTAACAGTAGAAATGGGGATATTTTTTCACAATGTAAAGGTTCTTTGTTAGACAAACTTGAAGGAAATCACATTTCCCGTCGAACGTGATATCTTAAATGACGTCATCGAACTAACGTGTTCGAAACAGTACTGTCAACATAGCATAATTTCGTTCTGTTTTTTTGCACCGGAAATATCAACTAAACTGAACTGTAGCGGGCTTGGCTTCAAGTGAAACCAATTTACTGAGTTGTAAGTCGACTTTCTTACAAGTTTGGATCTCAGTAATTCACTAAGTGAACGTTCCATTAAGGTAAGGTCTTTGTCATGTTATGAAACACATTTTCCAATGTACTTCTTGACATAAAGCAGATAAAGGACTAACGATTTTTAGTTCTGAAGAATATGTTTATTGTTTCTTTGTACCCTGGGGATCTGTACGCCTCAATACCCTTCGATTTCCTCGCATTGTTTGGTTTTCGCCGGAAAACGAATCGAACGGTTGTTTTTGCCTTAACTGCTAAAAGTTTGGAACTGAGAAACTACAAAATAACTCGTGTTTACAATGAATTTTTATTCATTGTATTCAAAAGTGACATATTGCTTAGGTTCCAATCCAGAAGTGTTGGGCAACTTGCCATTCAATTGTTCAACTTTTGCCTCTTCAACTACATTTTTTAACGTTGCTTTTCTAAAACGCGTAGGTTGTGAAATCTGTAGCTCTTTTGCTTCAAAAGATAGTTTAAAAAATTCCCTGACTGATTCCATCAGCATAGACTTCAATTATTGATATCAGCTCAACAGGATTCACAAGTATCAACTCGTTCAGACTCTCAGCTGAAAAGGAAGTGTGATACCGATTAAGCTCAATAAAAACAACAATCACTGATGCCGTACTATAAAAATAATTTAACGTTTATTACTTAACTCCATAACTGGCTTTTCAGCCAACTTTACAAATGTGAACTGATGATACCTATGATAACCAGACTGCTGTAAAATATTACAAACTTCATTAAAATTAGAAACATGACGTGGCCCCGAAGAATCGAACGCCTCTATAAACTGCTTCTTTACCTCAATTCACGAGAGAATCGCTCTATTCCAGCTAGAGATGAGGCCCTACCAGGGGTTTGGGAAACAAGAGAACATGGCTAATTTGAACTGGGGAACAGAGGAACAATATCAAAATATTTTAGCGAACAAGGAAACAAAAACAATTTAAAGCAATTTTAGGAGCAAAAAGCTGGGAACACGTTTGAAAGTAATTTGGGGAACAAGGGAACACAAGCAAATATTTAAAGC
This sequence comes from Montipora capitata, assembly GCA_949126865.1. Lineage (NCBI taxonomy): Eukaryota > Metazoa > Cnidaria > Anthozoa > Scleractinia > Acroporidae > Montipora > Montipora capitata. The sequence goes on along the minus strand of OX421457.1, from coordinate 26,811,503 downwards.
GAACGAGGCCCTCAGAGAGTCTCAATTAGTGGCAGGTCATACCATTGAAAGACGTACTACTCGAGATACAAATAAGAAAAAACCCTATTTTTACCCATGCTTGCTTTCAAGGATCGCAAACAGGCCGAATTATTCAAGCGAATAAACGTGTGCATCCATTGAAAGCAAATTTGTAGGAAGCAATAAATAGGTCTTTCAAGCCGGATTGGAAATTTCTTTGGGGAAAAATCCATTGATTTCGTGGTTGGACTAGCATCTCTTTCTAATTTTAGATCACTAACAATTTACTCAGTACATTGTTAGTAAACATCAATAAACGAAAGAAGCTTTTTGTTTTTGAAATTTCAGATACTTTCAGCGGAGGACTGAAAATAGGACCGCCTCTGATAATAACCGGCCTTGAATCTGAATGTGGTTGTGTCGGCTTTTTCAAGCATTGAAGGAAAATCTTAGGTAAGATCTTTGAAAGTCTTTTATTTTATTGTGGACGAAAGTTTTGGTTTTTTGTTTGTAAAAAATTAAACAAGGAAGAATTCGGGTTTTGTCGTCGACGATTAGCATAATCGTTATTTTTAGAAACACATTCATACGTATTTTCCGAACCGAGACGATCGCAACTTCCTCGTCGCGACGGGAGTAATCCGGAAACTGAAAGCCGAATTGCCAATATTGTCGAGTGACAACAATGTGATCTTCGCCGGTGAACACGCGCCAAAACGACTTCATATCAGGCTGTTGGGCACGAGTGAGCTTAAGGGAATTTTTTTTTTTTTTTT
>OX421457.1:26793227-26800727 GCA_949126865.1 Montipora capitata | reverse complement strand
GGCTCATAGAATCTGCAGGTTTGCTCTTAAAAATCTATTGTCAGTTGAATAAACTCTCAAAATGGAATTCCCCACTCGAGTGAGGTAGACACAACCTTTGGTGTCTTTGGTCAAAATTTCGAAAATGCTTTATGGCAACAATACTTTCAGGAATTGAGGCAGTGTCTGCAACAGTTTTCTGATATTAATAAGATCGACACCAGCACTGAATGAAAAAACCGTTCCTAAATCCTCTAAATTTGGAAGTCCGGTCCTCTCGTATTCCTGGATTCACGCCCCCACAAACAGACATAAATCGAAAAGGAAAACAGAAGGAATTCAAATCCCCAAAGACACTCAAGATAAAAGTGTGTTTTTCCCCTTTGTAATTGTCTCGTGACTTCCGACTGATCATGACATTCTGCAAAGGTCAACATTCTTTGATTCTTCGTGTTCATTTTCATAGTGTTCATAATTTTAAATATATATTTCAACGGACTAATGCACTAGTCAGTGGAACGCCCCGCACCCCCATACCCGGGGAATAGCGGAGCATTAGACCAGGCCTGCCTTCAAAATGAAGCAATTTCCCCGCTATGCGGGGCAATTTCGTACGTCAAAACCAAACTTTTCTCCCCCGCACCCGGGACGGTAGAGTACTTCCAAAACTGTAAAGCACAATGTTGACCAAAATTAATATACTTTAAGAATTTTTACCTCAAATTAAACTTTGACAAACATGAAAATCAACAATGCAGTCCATTTCTCATAAAGCGAGAATAAATCTACCTTGAGTTACAGATTTGGCGTTCGAAACTTTACAATCTCTCCAAAAACAGTAATATTAATCACTGGGTTTAGCTCAGCCCTGAAAATGGGAATAAAAATACCAGTTTCCTTGGTGTCAAAACCATTAAGATAACAACGACATAAGTCCAAACATGCATTTGACGAGCAGCTTAATCTGACAATATTCCAGTTATTATTTCCCCTCTATGCATAAGCATACCCAATCTAAAGTACACTCAACTGACTACAACGGTTCACTATCACAACAATTCTCAAAGAGCTATACAAATTTCACTAAGGAAATGGCTTATTACCAAAATTTTATGGCCTCATGATCCAGCTACATTTTGCAAATAACCAAGAAATTACCAAGGCAAGAGAGTAAAACCCCTATATGGAACGTTTTCACTCACGTGACCAGCAGCCATATTGGATTACTGAAACAAAGAAAGTATTTGCATACAAATAGAGTTCAAATCACTCTTACATGGTGCCCAGTTCTTCCGAGGATGTTACTCGCGCGATGCGTGGACTGCCCAAGCGATTTTCTCGAAAACTACCTGAGAGAAATGTTTTCTGCACTCTCAGCTGTTTATTCGGTTTTAGGGAATTTAATACGCAAACGTCAACGGCAACGGTAACGAGTACAACGGCTGTGTAGGCGAAGGTTATAATTCTGTTCATTTCATTGCCGTTCTTTACAAAACAACAACGCGAAATGACCACATTCTGCATATTCGAGAACTTTAACCAACTTTAAGAATTTCTTTTCGAATTTTGATGCTGTCTCACATATTCTGTTAAGTTTGGGATATTTCTGACAGTGGTCGATAAACTGAATGCATCTAGATTCGTAGGTTGAATATACATGTAAAGTCGTTTTTTAATCGACGTTGTCTCCGGCGTTCTTGCCATTTTTCCTTAAACTGCTTTTTGCCGCCTTAGCGGCGAGCGTCTATCTGCACTTTTCGACCATCTGGTTGCGCTGTGTTTCGGCGAATGTTCGCTTAGCACTCGTGTTTCCACTCATTTCTCTGCCGTTCATTCAGTTGTTATTGTTTGTGCAGGGCAAATGTGTCTCTTATTTAAACTCCTATTAAATTTTCGAAATGTATTAAAACATAGCGAGAGCCGAAGCTACTTTGCTTGTAATTAAAATATCATAGAAGAAATCCTCACAGCGTTGAAGGTTTTCCTTCGATTTGAAACTAAAAGAAACAAAACATAAACAAATCCTCCTCGAAAACATCCACGCAACGCGCGAGTAACATCCGTGGAAGAAATGGGGACCATGTCTAAAAATAACTTAAGAGGGATTACCTTTAGTAGAAAGCCTATACGGGGTATTCTCTCTCTTACCTTGATAATCTCTTGAAATAACCCTTCATCGGTAACAAATTTTGAAACTACTCTGAAAACTATAGCAAAGAAAATAAAAAAATCTAGTGAACTACAGTAGACCTTTGAAAGAGTCCTTGGTAGGAACTTGCATGTTCCACCATTACGCAGACCGTGGTAATGTAGAAACTCAAAAAGACGAAACCCATCGGAGGTAACATTTTTAAGGTTCATCTCACAAAATCATTAAGTAGTGTCACTGTCACCCTCTATGCGTACGTTCGCGTTGCATTCCAATGGAAATACTGAGACAAAAGGTCAACGCTATAAATATATCGCTAATCAAGCACAACTATAATCTTTGTCTAATTCCACTACAATAAATGATAATATTTACAGATTGAACCCAGAATTTAACTGAGAGCCCATTACAAACATGGAAAGAATGGGTTTTAACTTGACTCAGCCGCCATTTTGAGACCGTATGCTCTCCCAGTGATCTTTGAGTGTCTATTCAAGTTGGCGTCAAAATGCAAATCCCCGTCTAAGCCCCGCTCAAGGTCCCCGCTCGCCGATACTTGCGCCAAATGCTGTCGAAAACCCCGCATACCGTGGCAAAAGTGACAGTCCAAAACCGCTGAAATCCCCCGCTAATGCCCCGCATTCCCTCCCCGGGTATGGGGGTGCGGGGCTTTCCACTGACTAGTGCATAAGGACTTTTGGCAACTGTGAAGTCACAATTTGCCTACCTACATACATACTTAATTGACCACTCCCCATAGCGGCTTTTCAGGGCCAATGAAACACAATCACGACAGAACAAAACATTCAACAACAACTGTTAAGAATCCCAACTGACCGGAGGCAAACCAGTTGGCTTTTACAAGTGCAGCTGAGAAGGATCCTCACGAATTTCCCAAATTCCGGGAAATAGAGTGCCGGCATTTCCAGGAATTCCGGGAAATTGGTGAGGATTGTTTCGTTTCCAGGCCCTTTTTCACGATTATAGCGCGGTTTACAGGATGGAATGCAGGGTAAAGCGCCATTCTCATCCGGTTGGCTTTTAACAAATTCGGAAAATCGCTTACCTTTATGCCACCATCATGCCATCCGGATTTTTTTGGCTAAATGGTAACCACATATTGTCGTCTTGCTTATTTTATACAATTATGGCTTGTTTAAGATGGTATTCGATTCTTTGTGAGTGGTTGTAGATGTTTTTGAGGTGGTTGTAGGTGGTTGTAGATATTTTTGAGGTGGTTGTAGGTGGTTGTAGATGGTTGTAGATTTTTTATGAGGTGGTTGTAGGTGGTTGTAGATGGTTTTAGGTGGTTGTAGGTGGTTTTAGGTGGTTGTAGGTGGTTTTAGGTCGTTCCATGTTTTAGTGACTACGATATTTTCACACTGCTATTACTATATGTACAATCAATTCTATCATGTACTTCGAACTCGATATTGATGACATGGAGTCATCGAAACGTCGTTCTATTTTTATATCACTTATGTTCATTCTAAAGTGCTTCACGAGACCTGTTATCATCAGTTCGCTTTTACGACGTATATTACTCAATTCGCCTTTTTTTTTCGCCAGTTTATCTTTGAAGAGATGATATTTTTTCAATGGTGACTCAGCGATGCTCGGAAAAAAGCCTAGTACTCCTTTATAGGAATCGAAATGTATGCATGCGCATGGGGCATTATCGCAAGAGCAATGAAAGATGTCATGACGATATGTATTTTTTGGTGGCTTAATACTGTTAATAGTTCGGATGCTCTACCACTGCGCTATAGGAGACTCGTGTGGACGTAAGGCACCCCAGCAAACGGCCGCAACCTTGTCGGCCAACAACTTCCAACGTTGTTGGGTATTACATGTTGTGCCCGGCATCCTGTTGCATGTACAAGTTGCTGAGTGTTGTTGGGAGTTTGCACGGCTCCTCCAACATTGTTGGGGCAAAGCACGCGCATTATATGTGGTCTCTATGGAGATATTCATGCATTTGTAAGTTTACGAGGTACTCTTAATACTTTGATTTAATACTTTGTTTACCCTCGGATTTTCAGAGTAGCTAGTAGCTAATATCCAAAAATTTGGTTTTATCAACGGAGTTGATAATGTAAATTGGCCACCGTACAGAGATTCTAAAAGCTGACGTTTCGAGCGTTTCGAGCGTTTCGAGCGTCAGCTTTTAGAATCACTGTACGATGGCCAATTTTCATATCAACTCCGTTGATAAAACCAAATTTTTGTATACTACTTCACCACCGACGCAGCACCACAGTTTCTTTAGAAACTACCCTCTTCATTTAGTAGCTAATATCTCCGAGCATTGAACATATACAATTGTTAAGAATCCCAAATGGCGGGAGGCAAACCAATTGCTATTTAACAAGTGCGCCAGGAAATTGAACCAGGGACTACCTCAAACAAATTCAGTGAGTGGTCAGAACGCGGGCTTGAACCCGGGATCTCTCGATCTCAAAGCACGGGCCCTAACCACGTGGTCACACGGCGCGTCCTTACACTGTTGGGAGTTGTTGCGTCCATTTGCACACAACGATCTCGTCCTCCGAGCCCGCTTTTCTTTTGGTCAGCACTAAGAACACGGACTCTTTTGTAACCGTTGACAACCACCGTTGTTTCAAATTTCTGAGCGTGTGCAGACGAGCCGGGAGTCCGTTATTTGCGAACTTCCTGCCTTGGAAGTGGCCAAAGTCCGTGTCTCGGTGCTGACCAAATGAAAAGCGGACTCTGGGGACGAGATTGACACAACTGCCAACACCATCCAACATCCGCAGAAAACAACAACTCCCAATAGGCCATTTCCGAGTTCATGTCTACCTCCTCTTCAAGGCGAGTCTAAGTGCTAAGTTTTTGTTATGAAAATTAGGTTTCATTCATATGTAAAGTCAAACTAATTACCATCACAAAAACTTCGCACTTAGACTCGCTTTGAAGAGGAGGCAGACATGAACTCGGAAATGGTCTATTAACGATGTTGGGAATTGTTGCTTTCGTTCGCACGGCCATTAAACTAGGTTCAGTGTCCCGCTTTACAGCTAGGAGTGAAATTTTCGAAAAGGTGCATTCTTGCTATTGAAATGAATGACTGAACTTGTTAACCCCGGTAGATGAAATGGAGAGGTGATATTTTTGCAATGGTGACTCGGGTATGCTCGGAAAATATCCGAGGGTTCCGAGTCGAACCTGCAACCTTCCGATTGCTGGTTCGGATGCTCAACCACTTTGATAAGCAACCTCGTTCCCACGCTTCTTTCTCTTCCTTCTTGGATGGAAGAGGGAGGACCCTGGGAACGAGGAAGAAGTAGTTGAGAAGTAAATCGTAAAAAATTCGCTTAAAAAAATAAACAGGTCTATTACCGATGAGCATTGAACTTGCAAGTTTACTTTCAGATAGAAATTGATGGGCATATGTGGTTAATTGTCCTATTTATGGCCAAGCTTCCTTGAGTCTCCGTCGTCTATGGTTCAGTGGTATGCTGAGTCCAAACAAATAATCTGTCAGGTTCAGTCGATTTTTTTTTTTTCAACTAAATGAGCTATTGTTTTTAGAGATGCCAGAGTCACAATCACAATCAGTAATTTAAATCTATATTGATGGTAATAATTGATCGATATGCGCTAAGGGACGGTGCAAACTGAACTAAGAAAGATTTATACGAAATTCTAAAAACAAGGCGACATAGCTGGTAATAGGGCCGATCTTACTTCGACTTTCGTGGCGGCCATTTTGCTTCCTCTTCACGCCTTTGTCTCGCAGGGAGGTGCTCCATTGTGAAACGAAATCACCATTACAGTATATGAGGCAAAGTAAGTTATTGTTTTAAAAACGGATGGTTTAACTTTACTATAATTACATCGGTTACATTACGTGAACAAAAATAGACTATTCAATATTAACAAGCAATTGCAAAGTTTTGATTGAAAAAGTAGTGTCAAGCTTTCAGAATTGACCGTAAATATCCACTGAACTGGCCTATTTTAAGAAATACAAAAATAGCCTATGGAAGTTTCATAATGTGTTGTTGAGAAAGGCTTTGTCGTAATTAAAAAAAATGAATGAAAATGAAAACAAGATGCCAGACGCGCTTGTCAGGTGATACCCAAGAATTAATGCCCTAAATTGAAGTTTGCACAAAGTTCGCATCCATAAACAGTAAACTTGATGCCGGCATTTGGCAGACAAAGTGATCGACAATTGTGAACAACAGTGAACAAGGGTTAAAGTTTTTGGTTTCCGTCAAAAAATCTATTTTATGCATTGTTTCATAGAGTATTTTGAAAAGTTTCGGAGAAAAGGATCTATTTGGAGATATTCCTTAGCTGAACTGATAAGGTTAGTATGAGAAAAACGGCTTTTGAAAAGTCATTCGCTGAACTCGTGAGCTGCATTTTATGCCTCCGGAAGTCCTAGCTGGCGTTATTTTTTTTGGTTTCTTCCATTTTTCACCTATCCAAAATATGAAGATATTTCGCTTTTAGAACACCAATGAGTTTCATTTCTTCATTTATGTGAAATTTACTTACAAGGAATCATCACAACCCGCATCACAAGTTCACTCCAGATAACTTAAACTTTTCCCAGGCGGCCAAATGAACAGATATTTTACTAGAGTGACTTACTTATTGAATATTTAAGAAAGAAAGATCATGGTCAATTTCACTGGCACGAAAAACATGAAATTGATTTGTAACAAAAATCGTGCCGCATCTGCACGTGCCACGTGGTTTTTAGCACATTTCTCTCCCGTGCTCATAAAAATACGACGTCAAATTAGACAAAGAGGGAATAAATACAGTCTCTCAGTCGCAGTATTTACTTTTTACATTCCAGTTGAAGGTTATTTCCCGGCAACATATTGTAAAACGAGAACACGAAGATAATAATGTGTTCGCAAAGTAGTTACGATCTTAAGCCAGAGGTGCTTACAACTTGTTGGACCATTTACACAGGGAGAGCATTGTATAATTGTAAGTGATTTTCTTAATACACCGACAAAGTGGACGAAATGGCGCTTGGCCAATGAAATAACACATTTCAAACTGTGGAACCGCGAAGAGGTACTAGAGATATTGTAGCTTATTTTCTAATGGGAAGGGAAGTTTCGCAATGAAAGGGCCACCTCAAAACAAAGGACTAAATGTTCCTTTCACTCAGAATTTTTCATAAAAAAGCATAAAATCTGTCTTATCTGGCAGAGGTTTTCTATCTGCGTGGGTGGAAAATATGTTAACACTCATAACTCTCTACTTAATTCTGCTTCCTGTTCATCATCTTCTTGCGGCATAAAACTGTGTTTTTAGATAGCTTCTGATTTTCGTTTTCTTTTTCTGCTCCAACCGATCGACCAAACATTCGGAAACGCTTCGTA
>OX421457.1:26780727-26788227 GCA_949126865.1 Montipora capitata | reverse complement strand
GAGATAAATATTTTACATGGACGGATGAAGAAACGGCTTTACTACTGAAAGTTGCGATATCGTACAAAACAGAGAAAACGACCGAGGGAAAAGACTGGGAGTCAGTGAAAACAAGGTCCGATAGATAGCTACTTCTTTTTCAACACTAATAGGTGATCTCATATTTGTAGACTGCTTTAGTAGAAAAGGTCTGACCTTATCACATAATTTCATGAAATTTTCTTTGGACATTCGAAAGTTTTCACGCCAGTCTTCTGCAACGACAATGTTATTTTCAAAATTCTCCCACCAGAGAGATGTTCTTCCCGGTCTCACCCAATATTTTCTCTTTTTTCTTTTTGGATTATGGATAGCTAAACGACGTTTTTGGATACGGCTTTCTGCTTGTAAAAGGCACTAACACAGCGTCTTCTTCCTGCTTGGTAAGCTGTGCAGGTCAAGGCCATTTGAATGATGATATTTTCCATCAACGCCGTGATGTTTCCGAGAAGAGCGATTAAGAAGGCAGCCTTCATGTTTTTTTCTTCCAGCTGAGCAGCACCGCATTCACCAAGCCTTTACCGTGAAAATAATTGGACGTTTATGGTGTTCAGACGTGTTCAGAGCGCGCCGGTCAAATTTTCGACCGCACCGGCTAAAAATTCGTCCCCGATTTTGGCGTTCAAATTTTTGAACGGTGAAGCGTCTAAATTTTCGTACGTTTAGCTTAGTTCCGTGTGAACGGAACCCCTAAGTGTATGAATTTTCAACCGGTCGAAAATTCGTCCGGTACCGTGTGAATGTAGCCTAAGATGAAAATTGGAGGATTTTTTTGGCTGCGAGCGAATCTATGTTTGTCAGCCTATTTGCAACGACTTTCAGACAATTAACCCGGGACTTCCTACCCGCCTAATATGATAGCTCAACCTAAGCTTTAACCATCACTTAAGTCACCCAGACAAGACAGACAAAGATTTAAAGCGATTTATAGAGCGAATTGTCATGGACTGGAAACCTTTTCCGATAGCTTCGATGGTGGACAACAGATGTCAATTCATACTGAACTGCATGTATTTGATAGTTCTGTCTTGCGTAGACCCTTTAGTTCGCCACGCAGCCGTGCAGAACTGTGACAATGCAAATGCGCGGGTTGAAGCTGATGAAGTCAGTCACCGTTAACGATGACGATATGGCGGAGATGACTCAAGCGTCAAACGGGGGCGTTTACGTCCGATAAATGAAATTAAATCATTCTCCCGTGAGCCAGTGTGGCCCTGGAGAAATTCGCTTTCCTATCTAAGTCTTCCTTTCGTTGAAGCATGAAGATTTTTCGAGAATTGCGATAATTTTTTTTCAAACGGACAGGCCTTCCCTGGACTTCAGAGTTCAATACCACGGCGGTAAAGGATCACAAGCTAATAAATTCTGCTGCATCTAAGCTGCAAGACGTTTGATGTAAATTATTTAGATTACTTTAATACTCATGTCATTTTAAGGGCTCCAGAAAATTATGTCTCGTTTCTAGGATCATCAAGCACGTGGGAGTCGACGCACGTTTCGTAATAAACATGATATCTGAGTCATGTCAGTTTCTGACATCAAACTGTCACGTGAGCTTGCTTGTTCTGGATCGATTGGGAAATACAGTCGCAAAGGCCAAACATAGTGACAAAAGTCTTAAATATATATATGGCCAAATACTTGTCTGAAAAGCTGAAATCAACTAACATGGATGAAACAGAGGGTGTTTTATATTTTGCTGCGAGAGAGAAATTTGACACAACGATGGAGTATAGCGAAAGTTCAGACAGTGGAGTCATGTCCGATTCGGATGGAGAATCTGTCGATTATGAAGATTACTCCAAGAAATTTCAAGATGTAGTGAGGTAACGCTCGAACCAATGACTTGTTCTATAAATTGAATATCTTTGGGAGGGTCTTCGCATCCTGTAAACTGAAATTTTGCCTAAAACAGGCGTTAAATAGGATGGATCCTGTTGCGAAATTATATCCGAAACCGTGCTACCAGTCACGGAGATATCCGTAAAGTATTGCTTTTAAGTGTAGGTTTACAGTACAGTGCTATAAAGCAAGCCTTCGCTTTAATTGAGTCTTCACAACGACATCACAGGGAAAGAACTCGTAAGGGTTTCGTTCAGCTTCAGCATTATTTTTCGCACAGTTCAGCTCTGCGACGGTCGCATAATTTCGCGCTCATATTCAAGGTAAGCTCACCGCACTTTGTCTTTATAAACGGATGACATTTCTCTTCAAAATATGTGTAAGATTCTCAATTTTACCAGCTCCCAGAAAGGTGCAAATTTATCAGAGTAATGTAGCGATATTTGTAATGAATTACTGGTGAGACCATATTTTCCTCAACGGACCGCTACACATTTGGTAACGCCTCCGAAAAGTTGTTTACAAGTTGGAAAGCCATTTGGGGGATTAACCTGCTCTGCATTTTATCCGTAAAGACAGTCGGTTTATACATCGCATGTCGATTTTCGGAGTTCTTGTGAAGAACAAGTTTAAGAACCCCTGAGCTATATAATTATACCCGAAAAGGCAAAGAGGTCCTTTCAACCTAATTGCGAGTTTGTAAACCATAATTTTCAAAGAAGGAAATAATTTAACGAGTTTGAGAATTTGACAGTGTTTTTATCTCGCCAAGGATAGCATGAATTCGGGAAAATGAGGGCACTTTTAAGGTCTCTGTGACTCAGCTGCAAACAATTCTACCCGTACTTGTTTAGGGACAAATGGACTAGAAGAATATCGCCCAGAACTTTGAAGGGAATTCGAAAGAACCGTATAATTATTTACATCCTGTAGGGCTAAAACTATTATTATTATTTACGAAGTTGCATTTTTTAAGGGAAAACAGAATCATCAAAACTGCACGTTCTTCGTCATTTCAAGGATGCATGAGATGTGACTAAAAGAGACGTGACTAGTGAACTAAAAGTAAATATTTACTTAGGTATATGAAATGAAGCCATTTGAAATGCAGTATTTAAGTGATCGTGACTTTCCACACACGTGTAGCTCGAGAAAGTTGAAGATGAAACTCTTTCCAGTGATTCCTAGTCTAATAGCCTTTAAAAAAGTGTAGAGATTTTTGGGTTTTGAGTATGACTTGTTGGTGTTTGCATATAGTTTATATTACAAAAAGGTTGAATGATTAATTTGTTTTAAGACTTGTGGAGCACCATACGTAGGCTCGATTTTCTGTCGTTCAATTCCCGAATCAGCGATTGGTAATCGAGCCTAACCTCCATAGAGATGGCTGATTTTTTTTTCACTATTTTTTATGTTGTTTGACTAAGATGCAGCAAGTCAGTGGCCCATGAAATGAATCACGTTTTTGTGTGATAAAAAAGGCAGGGAGAAAAAGGAAGTTCTTTTTATCCTTATGTAATGTCCAGAGGTCAGAGGTGGCAAATTAATTTAGCCAAATGCATTAAAATGGCAAACATTGTTTAAAGCCTTAAGGCCATATTTCGTTTTATTTTTTGTCTAATGGCATGTCCCACACTAGAAGGCAAGTTCACGATTAAGCGCTCTTTCTTCCATTTCATTTGTAATGATTTTCTGGTAGCCAGTTTTAACTTGGAGAGGTGACAAATGGTAAAATCCCAGACTCGCCAAGACCCTTGTTTGCAAATCCCAGATGGACACTAAAATAAATGCAATATAAACAAGACTTTGAGACTCCTCGCAAAGGCTGTCGCGATTTCGAGATCAGATGAAAAGTTTGCAAGTGCCAAGATTTTGCAAGTACCATTTGCCTGACCCCTACTTGGTGAAGAAACCTGTCCACACACGTCAAATACAAATTTTTGGAGGGTTTTGTCATCAGTGTACTTTCCGTAATATTGTCATCTGGGTTCCTCAGTGTGTGGGTTACATGAACAGTGCTTTCATGTAACTGTATTTCTGTTTTCCTTGCAATAAGATAAATACTGCACCAAAAATATACATGCTCTTTGTTTCCAGTTTTTGTTACAACTTACTCTGGACAAATTCTTTTGATACAAAATGTCTGCTTGCAAAGATGTAATTCCATTTAAATTATTTTGTAAATTACGTGACTGTCCTCCAAAGGCAGATAGATTTACTCTTCATGTTGCTGGGTTGTGAATTTAACAAGATGCGATCTGTTATGGAATGTTATACATGACAAACGTCACATGCTCTAATTAACAGAGTCCATGCTTTTGTAACTTGCAGCAACCCAGAGTTCTATTGGGGTCAACAGGGTTGACTTGACATATCAATATTCATCACTAAAATTACTGTAGATCACAGTATCACTCTTTCTTGCTCGAAAATCATTTTTTAATATCTTGTTATTTTTTTTACTCAGAGCTCTGTGACGTTCAATAATAATACTCTAGGCCATTTCCGAGTTCATGTCAGCCTCCTCTTCAAAGCGAGTCTAAGTGCGTAGTTTTTGCGATGGTAATTTGTTCTACTTTACATACGAATGAAAACGAATTTTCATAAGAAAAACTTCGCACTCAGAATCACTTTGAGGAGGAGGCAGACATGAACTCAGAAATGGCCTATTTCATGAATGATATACATTTACATGTAGCATCAGCTAGTCCAGAGAGTGACTTATAGATTTTACTCTGTCTAAGGTCAGGCAATTTTACTCAATGTTAACGAGGGTCACTTTGGGGATGCATGGGTCAAATAATAAAATGGTTGTTCTTGTTATTGGCTGTCAGCACTTTTTTTCTTTTAGATTAATCTGCAGAGTTCTTTTCCTTGCTGCAGTTTGTGCATAGTAATTAGTAATTTTGGGTCATCCTTTGACTGACATGATCAACTGACAACAGATCATTCAAGCCTCAATTGACAAGTAAAATTTTCTATTTGTGAGACAAAGTAAAATCTAAGGATGCTTTCCATTTGACAGAACTGACCGCCCAGATGGGGCATTTGGAAGGACTAACTCTACAAATTTTGAGGATGATATATATACTCCTCCAGGAGAATGCAAGGGATTGTCATGCAAGTGTTCCTTCAAATTGTCGCATTTTCTTTGCAAACTGATGGGTCTGGCCAGCTATTTCTGACAAAAGGAAAGCAGCCTAAGTCTCACTCTTAGGACTAAAAGTGGTAATGATTTTTTTCCCTTTCAGAGAGATAATGGTGCGACAAAATGAAGTTCTTTGGAGCCGACGGTACCGCGACTTGCCCTGTCACAACATTGTACCAGCAGGTGGTGAGGTTTACGCTGCAGCCACTGGACCAGGGGAAGGTGTGAAAAACATTAGTCTTGAACCTGTATCACCCAGCAAAAAATTGGAGTGGAAGAAAAACAAACACACCAAGGGCTGCGAACCATTTGGTGAGTGGACAAAGCGCCACCCAAGAGCTTATGGCATAGGGACTTCACTGTATGACTGCGACCCAGTAACTAATCTTACAAATGGTGATCCTGTGGCTGATGTGTATGCAGTGGTTGCTGGCGAGAACAGCTGTATCTTAGCATTGGCAGATGGTGTGAACTGGGGTGAAAAGTCAAGGCTTGCTGCTCGCTGTGCCATCGCTGGATGTCTGCAGTATTTGAGCAGCCACCTGCACAAAGCCACAAGCACCCATGCGATCATGGATACTCTCTTGAATGCTTTCCACCATGCACAAAACTGTATCATGCAGAAAAATGCTACAATGACAACACTATGTGTTGCTGTGGTTTGTCAACTTGAAGCAAGTGACAGATGGGGGCTGTGTGTTGTTAATGTTGGTGATAGTCTCGCATTTACTTATAGAAAAAATAAAGGGGTCCAAGAAGTGACTATTGGCTCACACCATGAAACTGAAGAAAGGGACATGAGTTGCCCAGGTGGATCTCTTGGTCCAGTAGATGGCTACAACCCAGATTTAAGAAATCTTACCTTCTCCTACACAATTGTTGATCCAGGTGATATTGTTTTTCTTACAAGCGATGGAGTTTCGGACAATTTTGATCCTGTTGTGGTGCAATGTAAACATTGCGAGATTCCTGATTTAAAACGTTCCAACAGCTTGGACTCAATGCTGGATGTGATTTCAAAGCATGCTCATACCTCAAAATACCACTATCTCAATAGCAGTAAAAGTGATCATGACATTCCTGATTATCAATCGTATGATGTTCCTATGGCGAGACACAGAAAGATGCTCGATACAATGACAGAGGTACAGTACAGTAAGAAGCGTTCACACAATGTTTGATGTATCACAGATGAAATCAGGGTGGCTTAGTGGTTATTAACGGCACCTCCCACCTCTGTGGCCTGGGTTCAACTCCGGCCTCAGCCGGAATACCGGAATACCGGAACACTCCGGAACACTCCGGAACACCGGAACACCCCGTAACACCGGAACACCCTGGAAGTTGGGCCTTAAGGCCTTAGCTAAGCCTTAAGTTGGTTTTTAGGCCTAGGGTTAGCACACTGGAACACTCTGGAACATCCTGGAAGTTAGGGTTAGCCCTAACCCTAACCCTAACCCTAGGCCTAAAAACCAACTTAAGGCCAAGCTAGGCCTAGGGTTAGCCAAATTGAGGGTTTTGGGTTACTTCCAGGGTGTTCCGGAGTGTTCCGGTGTTCCTGGTTTTAGTACATGCCGGCATAGGGGTTGTGTGTGGGCTGAGTTTCAGTCAATCTCGATCTGACTCTGAGGGTTTTTCTCCAGGTACTCCAGTTTTCCTCCCTCATCAAAATTGACTCTCAGTCAACTACACCAGGCTGCGGGCAGATACAGTCTACCCTTAATAGGGATAACCTCTCAGACTGGTATCCTTTCATTGAATTGAATGAAGAAAGTTGCCATTATTATTATTAGTATCAATTATCATTATTATTATTATTATTATTATTATTATTATTAATTTATTTATTTATTATTAGAGCGATTTTCAATTGAATGTCATAAAACCAAAAGCAAAGTAATTACTTTGGCCAATCAAAAAGGACGGAGACAATCCAGTAAACCAATTAAAACTCGAAGAAATTACACCTAACCGACACAAAGTGCGGGAAAATGTGCACACGTGAGCCACGATTGGTTTTGGTTTCACTTCTGATTGGTGAAAAAGTGGCGCAAGAACTTTGAACCAATCACTGAGTGAAGTAATCATAAACCAAAGTAATTATCTAATTACTTTCGACACTCAATTGAAAACCACTCTATTATTATTATTATTATTATTATTATTATTATTATTATTATTATTATTAGGGGTTACGGTATACACGAAAGCAAGAAGTGATCTTCATACTCTACTTATCTGAACAATTTAAACAATATTATTGTAATAACATTGTCTTAAGCTTATAGACACCTTAAAATTTTAGGTGGCTTTAGTGGGATTTGAGTCCTCTGCGGTTCCAGTGCAATGCTTTACCAACTGGGCTATGAAACCACTCAATTGGGAGCAGTTCAATTTGTTAGGCTCGTGTGTTCCAGTGAAAGGATTTGACCATTGAAATAATAATTAATATTAATAATATTATTGTATAT
>OX421457.1:26768227-26773227 GCA_949126865.1 Montipora capitata | reverse complement strand
CCGGTTTCCATTTGTGAAATTAGCACAAGGCAGCACAAAAAAAAGAAAATTTCCTTTTCTTGTGCTTGTGCTAATATTCACTTGTGTTTACGCTTATTTCACGCCTGCTCACACATGATTTTTCTTATGCTTGTGCTTCTCGTTACAGTACTTATCACACAAATGGGTCTAACTAGGATAATTTTAATTAAAGTCATACATTTAAGGATGTAGATATGAAGCAAAAGGGAAATCAAGTTGGTTATATATGCAAACAGATGTGATGAACTACACATATCTTGCACCTGGGTATAAAGCTACCAAACTTCCAATTGGAACTGTTCCTTTTGTAACAATAACTCCTTTGCCAGCACCAGGAATTGTACTTTCCTGCCTCTTTATCTCAAATCCAAGAGCATTATACATTGCCCCAGGAAAGGTCTCTCTTTGTCCTGGAGATTGTGCATGATCATACCCATTTTCTTCATTACCACGCAGGGCACGGAAAACTGTAATGAGATTCTCTATAACCTTACAATCTGGGATAATTTTATCTTGATCAGATGATGAAACGTCTCGCACTGTTCTGTCCAAAAACAAAAACAAAAAAATCCTTTTCCTGATCCATCAAAGCAACAACAAATTGAGGTAAAATTGAGTTCTTGCATTTAAAAGGCAGTTATGACAAGGACATCTCTAGCTTTGAAAGGCACTCTAGCTAAGCAATACATGTTCAAAGGACTGGTTATCATCATACTCACAATTCACTACTTGCACAAATCCCATAATACACCTCTTTTACCCCAATAAAATCCGCATAGGCATTGTTCTCGGCTTCTCTTGGGACATTTTCATGTCCCAGGAGAAATTGCAAACAATGGTTATGTAAAAGTTTTGGGGGGTCACAGAGGTGTATATTTATGGGATTGTGCAAGTAGTGAATGGATCTGGATACTGTTGACAGTATAAATTATATTAATTAACACGATGGCAAAAGAGTTGTAATGGTATGTCATTCCATTTAATACCCCCTCTCTGGCCCACCCCTGTAGATAAGATTTTCTGCAGGCAGGGTCGTCAAAGTCATTTCTGTCTCATAAACAATAATCTTCATAATTTGTGATGATGATGATGATGATGATGATGATGATGATGATGATGACCCTCAATGGCTGTGAAAAACAAAGGGTTCTAATGTTGCAGGGGTTGACATATGTGAATAACAAAAGATACTCAAATGCAATAGTTAATTGGTACAGTTTAACAGGGGCCAGGGAGTACGTTTGAAAGTGGGGGGGGGGGGGGGGAAGGTGGATCACAGAAGTATAAGGGGAGGGGGGAGAGATTTAGTAGAAAACAACACGGTAGGAAAAAAGTGGGACAGCTCCCCCAGTCCCTCCCTCTGCAATAATTGGTCCCTGTTCAAGCAGTACAAAACTCCATGTCTTCAAAACTTCTATTTTTCAAGCAATTTAGAAGGCTACAATACACGCATATCTCACCTGTTTCTTAAGTTAAAAGCAATCCAAGGAAAAAATCTGTATCGATAGCTCCGCCATTTTTTAAGCCAATTCTTGTACATTATCCAACACTAATTGCTGGCAGCCTGGAATCTACTAAACTTCATGTTGAGCAGGCATTACTGTCGTAACTGGTCAGTGGTTGATAATCCAGTCCCAGTCCTTTTAGTGTCGCTCGATGCACATGGCCGACAAATGGAAAAAAGGATTTTGTCCATATATTTTTTGAACAAATTGGGTCGGATTTTTCCCGAAAAAACTTAGAATGCCGAAAGTAAAAGCAGACAAGAAGTCCAGAGAGCATGACCAAAACAAAGTTTACCAACAAGGTATGCCTGAACCTTTATTTAAGCGTTGAAAATAAAATTATATTGTTAGAATTTTGTGCAATTTTGCTGAATTTTGAGTGTGCTAATAGCTCGAAACCTGTCAATATGTATCCTCAGGTTTGCAGTTTAAGACAGATCAAGGCCAGCATGTTTTGAAGAATCCGCTTGTGATAACAAGTCTTGTGGAAAAGGTTCGTTTTGATCCTAAGGGAAGATAATTATAATCTGTTAACAAAACTTTGGTTCTTTGTTATTCTTTGATTGCACTCGCGTGATGAGACGGTCATGTTGGCACCAAAACAATAGAAAATGTAGCTCAAGTTCCCCAAAAGACTCTTTTGCTTTTCTAAGGAGCAAGGATAGCACTGTGGCATGGGTTAGTGCGCGGCCTTGGTGCAAGAGGTCCTGAGTTCGATTCCCGGATCTCGCGTCCTTGTTTCGACTTCTTTCCTTTCCGTGTAGCTAAGTAACTTGAAATACCCTTAAAACGGAGCACTGATGGAGAGGGGGGAGTAAAATGAGTGCACTGTCGACCTCAGGTTTGTCAGTTGAATTACTGTTACGAGTTATCGACGTTAAATATGGTTGCTTTACTTTACTTTACTTTGCTATTGTTCTTTCCACCATATGCATGATGGCAGGTGCAATCAAAGAATTGTATCAAGCTAACTGGTAATTGCTCATTTTGTGTATGTGATAACTTGTGGACGTTATAAACATTAAGACTTTATATGAACTGCAGTAAGAGCATTTTCAGGTGAATTTGGTAGAGCAGGCTGATCTTGAAAAAAAAAAAAACTGAATCAGAGGTTTCATTAGAAACCGGTCACCGGCGGTATACCGCCGTCTGTTTGTCAGAAATTTGTCTCTCACCGCCGGCTACTCTGCCTTGATTTTCTCTCAAACCCTTGTAAACGATAAGATTGACCACCACTTTCATTGATTACCTCAGTCATCTACTGCAAAAGTTTTTGAAACCCCTGCTGAATCAAGCACTCACTGAAGTCTTGTAGCAGCTCTTGTAACACATAACATTAATTTTGGCTCGATACCGAAGCCAAAAACAAAAGCCTAAACAATTGAACCAATGACTTAGACTTAAAAGCAATCGAAGCTGCTTACGATACCAAACATTAGCAGGTTACGAGAGCTGCTGCATTATCACTCTTAGACTATTGTTTTCACGGTGCCTAAGCTGAAGCTTATGGCACCATCTTGTAAAGACCACTTTTATGCTAGAGCTTTGTATGGAAAGTGACGTTATGGTCAAAAACACAACTTCCTTCAATATTAATCCCTAACCAAAATCTGTACAAAAACCCCTGCAACTGGACAGAACGCCAAAGATTCACGATGTGGTAGACTCTACTTGAAACTCTTACATTTCTCACTCGAACTTGAACTGTATCCATCCACCCGAAAACAGAACTGCATTCCCCACACACATGCAAAATCCTAGCTTGAAAACAAAAAAGGTGGCAAAAACTACATGTATTTGCATACCAAACAAGGTTTTGGAAAGCGTGCTCATGGAAACATGGTTGAAAGCTCACAGAGGAAAACTGGGTGTTGTTGATTGACTGGAGAAACCGAGGCGCTAATGAAGATAAAGCTGAAGAAACTGAACAAAAATGATGCAAAATCAACAAAAACATTATTAGACTAAGTAAATTAAACGAAAGCCTTAAGTTTGTTTACCCTGCCTGTTCTGATTAGCTTTTATTGGTGGTTTGATACTGCAGGCGGGTCTGCGTTCTACAGATACTGTTTTGGAAATTGGACCTGGTACAGGGAATTTGACGGTGAAATTATTGGATCGAGTGAAGCAGGTAAGATCACCATGGAGTGTTCCAGTCTATATGTGATGAAAGTGAAAAGAATGAAAATTTAATCTTTAGTTCTTTAACAACAACTGCTGTGTCTTTTTGTGATTTTTTGGGGATTCCTTTTCGATTGGCACTGCCAGGAAATACTGCATGGAAAATATCGGGGTGCGAACAGAGACAGTTCACAAGTTCATACTGTGAAGTACTGTAGAACCCTGACTGGTCTTTAATTGACATAAATGATGGTGTAGAATGCAGTACTTTCTGTACACATTATGTATGTCTTGTTCACTGTGTATCAGCTGGATTTTGATTAGCTTACGAGATATGGAGTATTTTAATCAGACCTTAATGTGTTAAATCAGGGTATGTGCGGAGCAGTCAAAATGCCAATCTTTTCATTCCTTTGTAGGTTATCGCATGTGAGGTGGATCCTCGAATGGTAGCTGAACTTCAGAAGAGGGTCCAAGGAACGTAAGTAAGAATTTGTCTGTGGTAAGACGCAGTACAATAAAAACTTACTTATACCCGCAAGACCCAAGATAAGCTGAGCTTCTTAAGGATATGATTTTCTACTTATTAACTCTTTTGTTTTGCTCTAAAAATTACATAAATGCAGCTACAGCTGCTGTATTTTTATCAAAGAGACTGAGTCAAAAAAGTTGACAAAATGTCATACAGTGTTTCTTTGAATAATTCATTACTTGTAATTTACATTGCAATAAGGCCTGAGTTTAAAATAGTTTCTCGTGCATCCTTTATTTCAGGCCTCAGGCAAGCAAGCTGCATATGATGGTTGGTGATGTTCTCAAGACAGATTTGCCTTATTTTGATGTTTGTGTGGCAAATCTTCCCTATCAGGTAGGAAATTAAAACTGGTGCACTTTTAGGTTGGTCCTCCCGAGTGACACAAGGAAAAGCACTACTATTAGCAATATACTCAGACGCAATGCAGTTGTCAGTGTTAGTGTTTTTGGTCCCAGCAAAAGTAACCAAAGATCATAGGTTCTTTGTTTTTATGCTTATACCACAAGTGACTTTCAAGTTGTTCATGTTCACCGATATTAGTTTGTCACTAACAAAATTAATTGTACTTCTGTAACACATTACATGTAACTCAAAGACTTCTGTAAAAGATTAATTTTTCCAAATTGATCTTTGCTGTCATTAAATCCAGTGGCAATTTTTTGACAGATACAAAAATTTAGTCACAATTTTGCAAAAATCGTTGCGCTGTATTGTGTTGTCAGCAGTTTAGCAATGAGCCCACAATAATTGATGTGTGTAAAGAAATCACTGAAAATAGTGAATACCATCGAAGGAATGGAGTTGTGCACGTTCATGTA
>OX421457.1:26753227-26760727 GCA_949126865.1 Montipora capitata | reverse complement strand
GCCCCATCAGTTCTTGTGCGAATTTCACCTTCCTTTTTTATCTTTCTCCCAAATTCCTGGTTTCTGTTGCTTTCAGATGGTAGATGAAGGTTTCGATATCAAAGAAAAAGTTCAAAAACTGCTTTCAGAAAGCGGTTACGACAAGAAACGGGCCCGCACCATGGATATGGACGACTTTCTTGGGTAAGTACATGAATGTGATATTCACAGGATAAACGGGCCTCTTTTTGAAAGTCACCCCTTGTTTGATATCGTTGTTGTTGTTTATTCATTGTAATTGCCGAGTGAGATATCACTCTAACCAATTGGCCATTTCCGAGTTCATGTCTGCCTCCTCTTCAAAGCGAGTCTAAGTACGAAATCTTTGTGATGGTAATTAGTTCTACTCTGCATATGAATGAAAACTAATTTTCATAAGAAAAGCTTCGCACTTAGACTCGCTTTAAAGAGGAGACAGACATGAACTCGGAAATGGCCTATTAAGGACTGGACACAACCTCGTCCCCAGGGTCTCTCTTCTTCCCTTCCTTGGAGCGGGAGAGACCCTGAGGACAAGGTTGTTATGGACAGTGGAGGGCTTTTAAGCACAACCGTTCCGTTCAGCTACCCGCCAGGAAAGCCACTGTAAGGCACATTGTGCTCACTGGGACCAGCAGATAGCAAAATGATATATTTTCACTTTCAAAGTTAAAATGGCTATTTTTATGCTAGAGACGCATAATCCGTCCAAATGAATCATACGTCTCTCGTGTTATTCGTCTATTCGTTCCCAGGTTCTCCATTGTCGTTGAACGAAGTTGGGCAAACATTTTTTCCGCGTCTGTTAAATTCGTGTAGAATAAAGACGGGCACAAGACGCATTATGCGTGTGGACGAACTATCCACTTACAGTAAGGTCGTCTTCGAAGAAGCATTCAATCAAACTGGATAGTTCGTCTTGTGCTCGTCTTTAGACCGTATTCATAAATGGCGACCAAGAAATTATTCTTTTGTCACTATGCTAATCATCCTCCCTAGCTTCACTTTGGAGCAAAGATTCTTTTGAATTTTGTTCGTGCTAACGAGGCTATTGAGGATGATTAGCATAAAGACATAGAGGATATTACATGGCCGCGCGGAGATACGAAATTTCTCTTCGAGTGTTGAAAAATATTTCACGAGTGAGCGCAGCGAACGAGTGAAATATTTTTGATCACGAATCACACCAACACCAACCTCCAGAATGAAGTACTAAATCTTTTCACGATAGGCATCGAAAGGAGCCATTTTCATTTGTAACCATAGAAACAGTGATTTTTTTCACGTGTGAAGATATCATGTTTTCGCGCGAAAGCTCACTTGGTATTTCATTGGTGTTGATATAATAAAAAAGAATAATTACTTAGCCGCCATGAATACAGTCTTTATACTAGACGAAGTTAACAGACGCAGAAAAAAATGTTTTCCCAAGTTCGTTCCAGACGAATTAGGTGTCTCTTGTATAAAAACGCCCAATATTTCATTATCATTAATCAATTATCGTCATCATAGTCGTCGTTTTCGTCGTCGTCATCATCATCGTCGTCGTCATCCTCATCGTCGTCGTAGTTATCATTATCATCGTCGTAGTCGTCATCATCATCATTGCCATCATCATCGTCGTCATCGTAGGCATCTTCATCATCCTTATCGTTGTCGTTGTCATTTTCATTATGTCATTTTTTATTCCTTTGCAGCTTACTTCATCTCTTCAACTCCAACGGGATTCATTTCACGTGATGCACGGCCATCTTAAAACTATCTAATGAATTATTAAGGACCTCGAGAAACACAGAAGTCGACAAGAACTAGAACGCTTCAAAATAATAAAAAAATAACGAAAACATGGTTCGCTCGCTCTACTCGTGCATTTTATAGTTTGGTACATTTCTTGCCATTCCCCTTACTGAGAACTGTGTAATGGCCGATTTACACGGTACGGTTTTTGTCTCATGCGTCAAGCTTACGACAGGCCTACGACATGACTTACGATTGGCGTGTACGTCAGAAAAATGTCGTAGCATTTTAAAACACGTTTTAAAATGCTGCGACAATCGTAAGTCGTGTCGTAGGCCTGCCGTAAGCTTGTCGCATGCGACAAAAATCGTACAGTGTAAATCGGCCCTAAGATGCCCAAATTTGTTGTTATGTGGGGCATTTGAGCTCCCCACGACGGATATGAATTCTTAAAACATTGACATCGTACATAGCAGGTAAATTCCCAAAATGTTCAATCGGCGACAAAATTAGTTGAGACAGTTGCCAACAGAGCACACTGGCAACGACACATTCATTGTTTGCAAAGAAAACTTGTCCAAAAAGTACGTTTCCGGGATACCCCTCCCTCCCCCACCCTAATCAATGTTGTACCGCTGTCGACAAGGCTCGTAGAAAACAGAAAAACACAACATTGTCCCGGGGGTGCGGGGGAGGGGGCCATTTGCGCACCGACCTTGAAATCGACTCTAAAGGATAAGAGTGTCTCAACAATTTTGACGCCGATTGTTGGTTCATACTTGTTATGCCAAACGACTTATAATAATCACGAAATGATCAGTATAATGGGAAGAGATGTTTTTAGATAACATTTTTTCATAACGCTGGTTGTGAGTGTGCTTCTTCTGTTACTCTTGGGTCCCAACGACATTCGACCTCTTTCGTCAACTAGATCTCTTCCAAACTTCTTGTCGCACGGTAGAGACAGGCTCAATGAAATGTGCGCATGAGCAGGATGATTCTTTAAAACACCCGAAAACAAAAACGAAATCAGTAGCAGTACTTTTCTAAGCCCTGTCAGGGATTGTTACCCTGGATATCTATGTACCCCGATATTTCTACCCGCGCGGTCACTTATGCCAACGTTCAGGTCCCTGAGCAAGCAGTGGTAGATTGAGATGCTCATGACAGGCTTTTTCATCCAGCTTAGGTTGCCAGCCATTTTATATTTCACAGTGCAGGCACTGTAGCCCTCCATAATGTGTTTACTGCGGTATATGATACGCTGTCGCATTTGCGGCCGTGAAGCCTTTTGGCTTATAAAACGGCTTGGCAGTAGATCATACACCTCGCAAACTTAATTTAGCTTGATATACCCTTATTTAATTTATTAAATGATTATTTGTATATAACAAGAGCCCATGGCCAGGAGCGTACAAGTTCATTGTATTTGTGGAACGGCGTTTTTACAGACAGAGTTATTTTTAGATTGATTTTCCCGCGAAACCAGACCTTTCCAGCAAATCACAAGTGTTGCATGCGAAATTATTACCCTTTGGCTTGAGGATCGCTCACTCGTGCAGGCCAAATCTTTTGTAGGAAATCGTCCAAAAAGAGCTTGATCTGTGAAAATGCCGTTTCATAGACCTAGTATTAGAAATGTAGGCTCCTAGTTATCCTACCGGGGAAAGCACACATACATATTTAAAGTAAGAAAATATTAAAATGTTCTTATATACAAAACCAACTGTTCTGTTAAAGGGAGAAAATTAAATACTAAATTACCATGTAGAGGTTGCAGAGCTAGAGCGGTTTTCATTTGTGTCGAAAAAGGTAATGTAAGGTAAGGTAAAGTCTGCTTACGAGCCAAGTGGCCCATTAGGCCGGAGCTTATCCCGGTTTCTGTAGCAAGAAGCGACTAGTAGTGTTTCAAATCCCCCCTGGATGGGATGCCAGTCCATTGCAGGGCTACCCCCCTGCATTTTTGCCGGTACCCATTTTTGCACCTGGGTCGAAAGTAATTAGGGAATTGCTTTTGTTTTTCATTACTTCACCCAGTGATTGGTTCAAAGTTCTCGCGCCATTTTTTCAACCTATCAGAAGTGAAACCAAAACCAACCGTGGCTCGCGCGTGCACATTTTCCCGCGCTTTGTGTCGGCTACGTGTAATTAGTTCGAGTTTTGATTGGTTTACTGGATTGTCTCCGTTCTTTTTGATTGGCCAAAGTATAAATACTTTGGTTTTGGTTTTACGACACTCTATTAAAACTCGCTCTAATGGAATCACAGTTTTTAAATTAACAACGTTAACCCTTTGACTCCAGGAATGATCGGTATGTAAATTCTCTTCACAATTTCAAGGAACTGTCAGTCAGACAGGTATTGAGAATAAAGATTATTATCAGCTTAAAAGTTGTGATCTTGATATAACACCAAATTCCCATGACTACCCAAGAAGGAACTCTATGTTATAAGTTGGGAGAATGAACGTCTCGATCGTGGGAATTAAAGGATTCATTAAAAAGAATATGCATGCCAAGTTTATCACAACGCCTTGCCTAATTATCTAAGCGAAGATCTCGAACGATACCCTGGTTTTTCTTGAGCAGCAAGAGAGCCGCGAAGCGGTGAAGACGAGTTGCGAAGCGGCGAGAGGAGAAAAACCTCTGGTCACTCACTTTCATGCAGACGCCAGCTGCCAAACTCGTCAAATAGGCCATTTCGGAAAATACCATAATATTCTTTTTTTGTCCCCCCAAATTTTGCATATTTAGCATTGTTTCCAGTTTCTATTGGGACTTACGATGGTCCCAAGAGAAAACAAAAACAATGCTTATGCAAAATTTGGGGGGACAAACAGAGTATTATGGTATTTTCCGAAATGGCCTATTGATAGTTACAAAAGGGACCAATAACAACCTAGCAATCACGCGTGCCCTCGGTATTACCAATCAAACGAACCAATCATTGATTTGCGTGTCTGTAAAAATATCAACCAATCCGAGCCTGAGCTCGGATTCATTGGTAACTTAAGCGATGTCAAGATAGACTTAAAAACTAATAAAATTTCAAAGAGGTTATACCTTAGCTCTTTTTGGAAGGAAGACTTGGGTAAAGTTCCTCTTGTGTAAGAGTAACAAATTCCAGACCTAGGGACCTAGTCTAATAGAAAATTTGTGAGTTGAGTTTCATCGTTGTCAGAATATTGCGCAATCTCGTGCCCAGAGTCGTCGTTCCCAGCGGTCGGGAAACTTTGTTCAAGCGTGCGCAGAAGGGACGAAGGCTCTAGGTACGAGATTGAAGATTGGGTAGAATAGACCTTATTCACGATAGCCGCCACGTTGGATTTGCCTTTATCATGCAAATTAGCTACACACTTCTGAGGGGGCAAACAACACCAGTTCGAGAGCAGTGTGCCCAGTGGTTAGGGCGCTTGTCTTGAGATCCGGAGATCCCGGGTTCAAGACCCGCTCTGACCACTCGTTGAATTTGATCCTGGTAGTCCCTGGTTCAACTTCCCAGCTGCACTTGTAAATAGCCAACTGGTTTGCCTCCAGCCAGTTGGGATTCTTAACAGCTGTAGTTGTTGTGTTCTGTTGTTTCGTTGATTCATAGGCCCTGAAAAGTCCCTATGGGGAGAGGTCAATTAAGTATGTATGTTTTTTATGTATGGCTAGTTTGCATGACAATTTGAAAACCAACATGGCGTCTATCGTGAAAAAACTTGCAGCTAAATACAGGAATTGCACCGACCAGCGGTCTGGGTAAAAACATTGGTTTGGTGTTGGGGCTCTCATTCTCGCGGGCTCAAATTTGTAATATCTGTTCAAGTGAATGACTGGAACTAGGTCGGTGCAATTCCTGTATTTAGCCGCAAATGTGAATAAGGGCTATTGGAGTAGACATCACAAATACTAGTCGAGGCACGTTTCATGAGGCAGAAGTCTAAGCAACGTCCTACATAATGTTTCACAGACGGTCAAAATAAACAAAGGAAATACTGAGGAAGGATAAACACGTTGATAAGAAGGAGTACTGCACGTTCCTTGAGAATCCATGAAATACATCCGGCTTACA
The DNA here is from genome assembly GCA_949126865.1 of Montipora capitata. Taxonomy (NCBI): domain Eukaryota; kingdom Metazoa; phylum Cnidaria; class Anthozoa; order Scleractinia; family Acroporidae; genus Montipora; species Montipora capitata. Next base: position 26,754,916 of record OX421457.1, on the reverse strand, counting down.
GCACGTTTTGTAGAAAGAGTGTTTTTTAAAATGAAGCGCTGAGCTCCGAGCAGATATTGCATAATAAAGGTATGGGGTATTTAGGTTCTATTGATATTGAAAAGGGGACCTTTTGGAATAGTGTGTTCAAGTCTTGCTAGAATTCCTGCAATTCAAGTGGATAGCCTGCGAACACAGACGTATCCGGCTGTCACTGGTTCCGCCGAAAATACCGTCTGCGAACTCGAGCCAGAAATTGATTTCCGTGACGTCAAAACTTTTGTTTTGTTGTTGACCATTCAAATTCACCGATAGAATATGACACTCGCGTACACGCGCGACGCCGCGGGAACCGGCGATAATTTTAGAATTGGAATTTGTTCGGCAATGAGCGCCATCGAAACACCGAAGAAGATTTTAACTTCCGAGGTTTGTTTTCTTTGCAAGGCAAAAGTTTCCAGTGAAGAAAAGATAAAGGTGTTTGGAAAAAGTACAGTGGCAATTCACTCATTAATTCTACGATCAACTGAAGTTGATCTGTCCGTTTACGTCGGAAGCGATCTTGTCGCCATCTGCCGCACCAAATGTTATAATCGTCTGCTTCGCCATAAAAGAGCTTTGGACAGAGTAGGAGAAATTGAAAATGAAATCAAACAAGATTTCAAAAATGATGGCCCGTTCCGAGTCAAAAGACTCGCTAAAGAGTCAGGACAAAAGCCAGAGGCGAAAAAGAGCTTGAAGTTCGAAGACGCAAATGTAAACAACAGTCCATCGCAAAGTATCACGTCCGCTCCGAGGGCTGGAATTGGTACCTTTCCTTTTACAAGCCCTTCTCTGCCTCCCGCTTTCACTTTTGGTGCTGTTAGCCCTATTGCTCCGGTAGCCACGTTTCCAAGTCGCTCATTTCTAGCTCCAAATGGCTTGCTGCAAAATGCTTTCGGAGGAATAACACCAGGTTTCACTGCGGGCCGATTGTTGACCTCCACGACAGCCGGAAATACGTCTGTGTTCGCAGGCTAAGCCTTGGAGAGATTAAATCAATTGGATTTCTCCAGGAAGTTAAACTTCTCTGAAAACGCCAAGGTATTTGAACGATCTTGGTATTAGCAGGCAAGTCACAACTTTAAAGAAAACGACAGAACTTTTAAGTTTATTACATGTTTCGACAGAAACTTCTGTTATCTTCAGTTGATTAATGTACAAAGCGTAGAAGTTGAATTTATAAGTAGGAAAAAGTGCTAATTATGCTAGTAACAACGAAATGTACATAAAACGTGACACTGTGAGAATTAAAAGGATAGTTTTAGATTGACATCTTTTAATTTTCACATTGTCACGTCAATTGATTTTTTTAAAGTATTTGAAGGAGTTGTCCCACGGCATTGCAGTTCATTTTGCGCAGTTTTTTAAATTACTCGCACCTACTCGCTATGCAACTCAACGATTCAACTGTAACCTAGAAATTACTTTTAAGCAATTAACACAAATCAAAGCTTCGTGACATAAAATCTCGGTCTAGCATATAAACTTTGGAAAACTGTTAGGCTGAGCAATTTTTAAAAAAAACCCAATTGCAATTCATTTGAGTCCTCTCGAATTTTGCCTATCCCTGCCTTCTTTCAACTGAACCGTAAGCTTGGAATTGTAAGCAAATTAGGAAGCAGTCTGGTCCAGTGGTTAGGGCGTTGGGTTTGGCATGCGGTTGCCCCC
>OX421457.1:26728227-26748227 GCA_949126865.1 Montipora capitata | reverse complement strand
TGTAGATCTTGATATGCAAAATATTGATTGATGAATGGAAGGAACCGTGCCGGTTTAATGGAATTAAGAGAGGATCTTTGAGGATGTCATGATCAAGAGTTCTTCAACTTTCTGGAAGAAAACAAGGAAACGACGGATAATCATGAGACTAGTGCCGTCGATAGTTCTTTTCGAAATGTTATAGCCTCGATATAATGGAATCTTGGAAGAGGTTCTTTTGTTGTTTTGCTGGAAGTGCATTGTTATTGAAACCCGATTATAGAGATCTTTAGCCTAAGAACAATGATACTTTATCAAGTCCTTGGCAAAAACCTGTTAGTTACCCTTGTGCCTGTTTTTTTTTTTTCTTCGAAAATATGTTTTGGACATTAGCTTAAATATTTGGTGATTTTCATCAAGTTCTGACCCTTGGACAGGCTAAATTTAAAGAGTAGACCACCAACTGAATCTAGTATATATAGTATAATTATATAGTATGTAGGTGTTCCTCGAAATGTTTTATCTAAGCTGCATTCTTCAGTTACTCCGAAGTCCATTTCACATTTTCTTGCGTGGTATTCTCAGAACTGAAAATTTCTGTGCGACTCGAGTAAAATCACGGCGTGACCTTGTCCACCAAAGAAGCGAAGTCAGCGGAAATACCGAGGAACTAATTTTGCATGCAATTGAACAAGAATAACAGCCATTATCTTCTGACTCGTTCTTCAGAGAAAGCCGCTTCGCGTGCGGTAATCCTTCGATACAACACTTGTATAACGAACTAAAACACTCTTTAAAACGACGTTTCACGATACGTTGTTATCTCTTCTCGACCAAAAACTAGTTGTCATCAAACGAACAACGTATGAATGAAGAAATGAAAATTAATAAGAAAAGCCATTACGTATTGTAAATTTTGAATTTGACTAGAATCGAGACTAGAAAACCGCTTACTTTCATTTGATTTGTTAGAAAAGGTTCTTGAAAATGTGACTTTGTGCAAAAGAGAGGTAAATTATAGATTAAGAAGCGAACAAATTAAAATACAAAAAGGTCATTGCTGTCAATGAAATAGTTGAACAGTAAACATGACTTTTAAACCAATCGGGAACTGTCCATTCACCGAATATCTTAAACTGATTTGTCAGAATTACCTAAAATGGTTTCCACAATGCTTAACCTCGTTTAGTGAGTTTGTAGCTGCCCTACAAAATATTTATCTGTTTGGATGTTCTAAGGGAACTTCAGGTCTGTGGAAATGTCGAATCATAAATTTCTAGGTAGCTTTTTTACCTCGCCCGAAAGTTCTAGCAATCGTGACGGGTCTAATAAAGAACTTTAGATTACGCAGTCGTCATATCATTTTTTCCCCGAAAATTTTAGGGGACATTTGATTCTCAAATAAACTTTAGCTTTAGCACAAATGATAAAAGTTATAAATCTTCAGTTCTTAAAAAGTTAACTATAAATATATTCAGATCAGTAAAACTTTAATTCTTCAATGGTCTTCATTGTGGTTTCAAAATTTCTACGCAATCTTCAGACCCTTCCGACTACTTATATCGATACATCAATCTAGGAAATCTGTTTAGAGACATGTTCAAAACACGGTAGTGCGCCTCTAAAGTCCAAGTTCAAATATTCGAACTAGTCAACTTTACCGAAATTACTCGTTACTGTCCATTCACGAGGCTCTTGGGTCAATATCACCGTCTAATAAAAACCATGGAATGTCAATAAGCAGTTGACCTTATTTTTATCAATCAATTGGTTTCAACGTTTGGCTCTAATGCTTTACCGCTGCATATTTTGAGGGAAATGTTCTTCTACGATACTTTCTGGTATCTATGGTGTTTTTGTGGTGAAGGACTTCTGCGCTCTTTAAACTTAAATCTTGAAGAGTTGACTCGGGGATACTTGAGAAAAACCCGGTTTCGGAGTCCCGAGTCACGTACCATTGAAAAAATAATATCATCCCTTCATTTCATCTATCGGGGTTAATTTCCATCTCAACTAAAAAATCTTGCATGACCTTAAGAAGAGGAGTATCATGGCGTGATAATTATATTCTCTCTTATCCACGACAAAACAGATTATCTATCATTGACATCAACTGACGTTGATATAAGAAATGTTCCCGAACTTTCGTTAATAAAAGTAGTTCTACGTTTTTCAGCACTTCCTCAACAATATAACGGACCTCTTTGCGTCTTTACAGTAACTATTCGGACACCATCCCGTTATTTTGCCGTGTTCAGTCTGTTAAGCAATGTGGCTCTGTGTTGAATCTGTCACAGAGTATTTGTTAGGGATTATCCGTTTCTTATAAATGTTGTGTTCTGTTGAGACGTAGCGCAGAAAGCCGGATATTTTCCAAATATCTTAGGTAGCGTAATATTACTTGAAATGTGTTTTTTTAGGCGGTCTTACAGGGGCACCCAACGAATCTGTTCCTCACATTATCTGTTCCCCAGAGGAATCTTGCTGGCTGGCAAAAATACAGGTGTTTCGATTAGCTGGCTGGAAAATTTTGTTATTGATAGAGGTTTTGCCTGGGAATTAGTGACTTTTTCTAGCATTTCAACTCGAGCTGGCTGTAGAAACTCTGAAGACTGAGGACGACTAAAAAAAAAAAAAAAAAAAAAAGAACCTCTTCCCTCTCCCACAGAGTATTCACAAACATACGACGGCTGGTCAGAGTGATTGCGCTTGCGGAAAAAACCTGTTTTGTCCCGGTTTTGTCGCTTTTGTTCCGTCGTTTTGGATCGAGGGATTTGAAAGCGCGCGTAATTCCTGGCTGGGAAACCAACCAATTTTATCTAGCTGGCTGGGAAATTTCTTGTGTGTCTTGCTGGGAAAAAGGAACAGATAATGTTTTCCCAGCAACACTGAAAAACACCTGAAAATGCCTTAATAACATTTATTTTCATTGATTGGGGTATAATAATAAATTTTACAACAAATTGGTCATTGGGTGCCCCTGGTCTTAGAGATTGGGTTACCGTTCTTCAGGGCCGGTAAGCTTGTGTTAGCCTGGTCGAATGGTCAAAATACAGAGCCCCTATATTTCGACCGCCCGCCATTTTCAACAGAAGAGCCTTCTTGCGGGCTAAACTTGTGTTTACTGTAGCTGTGTTTTTACGGTGGCTGTGTCACACAAATTTTGCTAACTTTCAAATAACCGGATAAAAATTGGCCATTTTTATAATCGCCAAAAATCAACGAGGATATATCCTCTCTCGCTAAAAATTATTATGAATAGAGCGTCCTTCCTAAATTTCTTTGATATAATTTTCTTGGTTCGTCAGGAATGTTGTGCCTGTAAGCGTTAGTGCTTTGTTTCATATTTTCCCTGTGTTAACTGTATAATTGTGACAGTGACACCACAGATTACAATTTAACATTGATGGTAAAATGTCAACAAACAAATGGTTACTGAGTCGAGACAGAAACTCATGAGGGTTGAAACGTGTAACGGCCCCTTGTGTGCTGGGAAACAAGCTTCCGAATATTCAATTTGCTAAGTACCATATTTGGAACAACAAGAGCGAGGGGTTTCCAAATATGGTACTTAGCACTGAAACATTCAACCAATCACTTCGCACTGAATATTCGGAAGCTGTGAACGCGCGTTACACGTTTCAACCCTTATGGGTTTCTGGTCGAGATAATGACTCATTCTTGTCCCCAGAGGCTGCGATTCTTTCGGTCAGCACCAAGAATAACGACCTCTGGCTGGTTCCGAAATACGCGCTGACTCTGTGGGGGCCTGTTTTGGTAGCCGTTGACAGCCACCAATTGTTTCAAATTTCTGAGATTCGCGGACGTCCTGGTTCGGTTCAACGAAAGAATCGCGGCCTCTTGGGACGAGAATGGATATTGACTTAGAAGTTTCTGAGACTGCGCAAAAAAGCCGGGAGTTTATGATTTGCTGACTTCCTGTCACGAAACCAGCCAATGATGTAGACGCTGCTAAGCGGGATCTCGCATTCATAAAATCTTTTGTGAGTTCACGACATTTTAACCTTATTAAATATTCATTTTGGTTATAGGCACGTGCAAAGTGTTTATGCACGAGGAGCACGCGCCAGATCTAAAATTCCCTCGTGCTCACCATTGACTGAGAAAATGCTAATTTGCATAGCTCTTGAATACGAGTTCAAACGGCTTGTTAAGTGTCATAATGTTTGTTCAGAAAAGCCCATTTAAAATCTTCCCCCTGTGTGACTAGGCACTTTTAAACGCAATCATTCTTTCAGATGTTGGAAAACCTCAAAACTGTACTGCCACTCCTTTTTCGTCGACGGCTGTTTTCTTGACGTGGGATTCACCAACAAGCAATGGAACGAACCAGCCGGGAAAATACACAGTAAGTAAAATAGTGAAGGAGATTCTTATCTTATGACAATCAGATCTTAAGGTCGTCGCCCTCATTTTTTGTTTCTGATCAAAGAATGTGAGCGCGGTCTTTACGGGACTCGACTGACATAGGGCCATTTAAAACCTTTAAAATAGTTAAAATGGTCTGGCGTAAATTTCGTCTAAACGATGCAAGATATAGAGAGATTTAACATCGCGTTTAAGCAAACGTCCCGCAGAAATTTGCGTTTTGCCAAAAATCAAAGCAACTTGTTTGATTTTAGTTTGTTTTCGGGATCAGATATGATTGAATGCTGTCCAAATAGATGTCAGAGGAGAACTCCTACCATTATGTGTTCATTTATAAAAATGCAAGTAATTAAAGTTGCTACCCTTAAGCCAAGTACTCTGGGTATTCCCATTTGGTCACCGAATTAGGTAATAGCCCCACTCAACAATACCAGAAGCTTTCTCCCTACTGGTTAACAGACAGTCCCCTAAAGAGGTCATTAGGCCTGCAGTATGAGGGATTGAAAGAGCTGCCGGGGTTTGCAAGAGGTTGGGCCGGGCTCAAATCTCATTCTCACCGCTAATTGATTTGTCTTCGATGACTTCGAATTCATCATATCCCGCTTTGTAAGCAGCCAGTTGGTTGCCTTCTTCCCTATGTACCTCGAACGTGCCTTTGGATTCAGATATCGACGTATTTTAACACAAGCGCCCTTCTTGAGCTCTACGTTCTTCAAATAATTCACAACTGTTTCATTTTTGGGCAGATCCACTACAAACCTCTCTATCTCCTGAGAGGCAACTTTAGCATTCTTCAAGTTGGCAAGAAGTCTTTCTACTTGGTGGAAAAACTTGATGTTACAACATATTACGCCTTCAGGATTTTCAAGAACGATAACACAGAAAATCAGGAATATTGTGAAGTCTTGGCAAAGACATTGCCTGATGGTAAGTCCTCTGTCTATGCAAATAATGTATGATAATCGCTGATCAAACATGACGGGAATTACGATTGGGCGAAAATCTGGATCATGACCAGACGTCCCCTCACGTGACACAGTATTCTTGGTTTTTATTCACGTGATAAGACAGGTGTGTGGAGGTGTTCCTTTCGGTGTTGGCCAAGAGATGACTAGGCCAATTTGGGTACATTGAACTATTGGGTGATGGATTCTTGTGTACACTTAATGACAAGTACATAACAACACATTGTGGGAGACCCAAGGGCAGACTTCCAAAGTGTGGATAAAGACGATGAAAGTTTTCTGAGATCTAGTGAAAGAGCGACGTCTTTTAGACTTTCTCTGTATTTTTACCCGCCCCGATTTACTGACTGTTACAAATAAAGACCTGGGCCTGGTTCTTCAGAAGCCGATTAACGCTAATCCCACATTAAAAATTAAGCAAGAAGTTTATTTCTCTACTCCCAAATGCTGTGCAACGCTGACATTGATCAGCAGGACTTTACATTAGAAGAAGTCAATCTTGAAAAACAAAATATTAATAAGCAAACGAAACTTTCACCAAAAAGTTGAAAACATGAAACAAAAGTTTACGCTAATCCTGGATTAAGTTAATCGGCTTTCGAACAACCGGGCTTTCGAACAACCGGCTTAAGCTAACACAGGTAGGCCTGTCCACAAAGGCTTGTTTTTTTTTAGATGTTTAGATAAAAATATGATTCTTTGTGATATTTAGAAACTTTTAAAGTCATTATTTGGATTTTTCTGGAAATTCTGGGCTTTACGGGCATTTTCCCTTCTGGTTGGAGCGAAAACTACTCGTTCTGACGAAGGGCGAACGCTCGAAACTTCAGCTTTCAAATTTCTCTACAGTGGATAATTTACCATATCAACCGAGCTGATAAACCCATTTCAAAATAAAACAAAGACTTACTAACATTGTCGTCGAATTTTATTTCACCCCAGTTTTGTACTATGTAAGTTCATAATATGGAGTTTAAGGCCCCGTTCACACGCACGCGTATATTTTTTCTTTCCGGATACGCCTTCCGTCCACACGTATCCGGCGAATTCGCTGACGAATCCGGAACTTTTTGAATACGCTCTCCATTTCTCCATAGTGGATCTTTTTGAATCCGATATCCGGATGACGTAACAAGATCGAGCCCAGTTCCTTACCGTGAAATCAATTCTCAAGATGACTGCATTCTCGTCACCAGAGCCTCGGATCGACCCAACGCTCTGGGAAACTCTATGTAGGAGAGCATGCGCCGTAGGGTTCTCATAGCCAAAATCTTACGGTGCCTGCTCACTCCTCGCGCCGGCTAACTAGAGACGATTTTGATTGTTCTTCACGAAAACCAATGAGAAAACACCTTGCTTCAGGGTTCCCCAGAGCTCTTCTCTCCCTCAGTCAAGAGAAGAGCTCTGGGGTCGAGATTGAAGATGACTGCCGAGGGCTTCATTGCGCATGCTCTGTTACCTCTGTTTCCTTGAGGAGTCCTGAGTACTAGAGTGAATCCGGATTCGTTTCGGATACGTGTGGACAGGCAAATTTGATTTGAATACGCTACGCGTGGATGGAAATATTGTTGAATCCGGAAAGAAAAGGTTGCGGATTAAAAAATAGACCTCTTTCAGTTAATTCCCAATCTGGAGGACAAAACAATAGGATTGTTTTACATTTCAAAGGTCTGATTCTCTTAGGGGACAGAACAACCATTGTTTTGTCCTCCAGACTGGGAATCGCTGAAATGGGTCTGTATCCGGATACGGTGACGAAAACGTCACTTCAAAATATAACTTTGAACTATCTTAAGTATTTCACGTTGTACAATATGGGCAAGGTATCCTGTAACTAAATTGGTACGAACGGTTTTGAAGTAAAGAGAGAGAATGAAGATTTACTGATGTGTGTCCACGTTTGTCGTCAACACCTTCAGTTTGGTCATTTCAAGTTGTTGTTTTGACGAGTACGGAAAAGAAATGTGCAAAAATGTGTGACGCACGTGCAGCACGATCATTTTCCTTCTTTTAACCAATAACATCAGTGTTTTCTGGCGTTGTCTTTGCCGTAGCCGTTGTCGTTACTCCCTAATAGGGAATTTAAGCAAAGACGACGGCTACGGCAACGACAACGTCAAAAAGCAAGAATATGATTGGTTAAAAAAGGAAAAATACTCGTGCTGCACGTGCAACACGAATTTCCGTGCATTTCTCCTGCCGTACTCCACAAAACAACAACGTGATATCACCAAATTTTAGTTTTGACGACAACGTGAGCATATAAAAACGAACCATTCATTTTCTATTTTTACTTTAAAACCGCTCGTATCCCAGCAGTTAAAGGATATTTCGCCCGTATTTTACAACCTGAAAAAGACTGAATAATTTCAAAGTACTTTCAATAGCGCTAAGTTATATTTTGGAGTGACGTTTTCATTGCCGTAGCCGTCGTCTTTGCTTAAATTCTCTAATATTGTATCCGATGCCTACCGCCATCTTAATTCAACTTTGCATGATTGCAGCTCTACTTTCGCTCCCAGTGTTCACGAAACCAAGCAATGGAAGCCGTAAAGGACTCAGTATTAAATGGAATGCTTTGAATCTGCCAGATGCAGATCCAATATACCGTTTGTTTTTAGAGACGAACTACAATGGCAAGGTTCGCGTTCATTTACTTTACGAAGGCACGAGGACATCCGGTCTGATAAAAGGCGAACTATCAACTCCTTATCATATGTACGTCAGCGTGATTTTGAGAAGGAAGAAATTTAAGCATCAGGCGGCAAATTTGGTGACCCGTCCCACAGAACAAGCGATGATACCAGGAACTAGTGTCACACCTAGCGACGCAAGTAAGTTAGCGCCAATGGGGAAGATTTGCTGACGTCATTGGTTGCGTGTTGTCTCATGAGCGTACGGGTTGGTCTCTAGAATGCGTCTTGCTGTTCACAAATTTAGTTTCTTAGTCAAAAGAGCATGAAGGGATGTTCTTTTTTGATAGTGATTAGGGAATGCATTCTAGACTTTGTAGATATTTAGAATTTTTAAACCCAAAGCGCACATAGAGTATTTTGTATATTGGGCTCCAATTTTCACGGATAGCTGATTGTTCGATGTCTTCTTAATATTCAGTGCCAATTCCTTGAAGGATTGATTGAAATACGTTATGCTTACGCTATTGAGGAATTAAATTTCCTGTTGAGATTTAGACTAGACCCTTTTCCTAAAATTACAGATATAGATTTAAACAACTAAATAGGATGGCTGTTCAATTAAATGGAATATTGCTGCTATTTTGCGCCATTCACTTTTGAGACAGCTGGCTCGAGAAAAAAATTGACATCGAAAGACTCAATTGCTTGAGAATGCATTGTGGGTATACTCGACTGATTTAGCTTGCACCTCTTGTGTTTCGAGCAATCAAACTATTTATTAAACTCGTGTCGGTCATAGTTAATGAACTGACGGCGTTCATATATGCTGCATGCTTAATCGAGTGAATGTTTGAGGTTATTCTCCCCTCTATCCAGTTGTCTGGGGATGATAAGTCAGTTTGAACGCGAGTAAAAGAATGGCGAATAGTAACTTCCAAAGCCTGTACTCAAAGAAGTCCCTTTAGATCGATATTAACGCTCAAAGCTTTGCCATATGGGTGATGTAGCAGCTCTTGGTAACGTACAATATGTGGTTGGCTTTCTACCCTAGCCAAAAACTAAAGACTACACAAAAAACGATGACTTAGACTTAAAAACAATAGAAGCTGCTTACAGTACCAAACAATATCAGGTTACGAGAGCTGCTATACTATTTTGCCAGATGGTTGTTAAGAAAAGGAAAGGAAAGTGAAGTCTTGATCGAAGTTTGATCGTTAATCTACGTTCTTCTAGTTCGTGACGGATAATCGTTTTGCCAACAGGTGATTCTGGAAACAAGACGGCGTCATTGAGAATCTCAATCGATCTCTTGGACTCGAACTCTGCTAGAATCTCTTGGAATGCTTTGATGCAAAGACGTCATGTGGTTTACAAAGTACACTGCAAAGCAGTGAATGACGTTATTGAATTTGTGACGTCAAACACCTCAGTGACTGTTTATGGCCTTGATCAGTTGACAACATATACAATCACAGTTAGCGTTGAAGCCTTTGGTAGAAACTTGCTGCCAGTTTCATCCAAGACACAGTTGATTACCCCAGGTTAGTCTCAATTTCTTTCAGGGCCTTTTTTCTCCAACTTTTCCTTGCTGCGGAAAGAGAGCGAGACCATGTTGTGGTCTGGTCACGTGTGTCCCAACATAGGGTATATGGCAAACAAAAAATGGATGGGAGGTGCATCTAAGTGCGATTCCACTCCACTTAAGAAAAAGGACCGTGCCCTAGATGTAGCGAATACACCTGACCAAACGATACCATGGTCTCTTCCCGGAAATGTAACTTTCTGTTGCTTCAGGCTATACATTACTTTGTTAGAAACAGTGCTCTACAACAGTTGACTTGTTGATTTTTCAGACCAAGATGAATGCACGGATTCGTCTTACGCTTGCTCGGAGAATGCTGAGTGTGTAAATACAAGAGGGGGCTTTTTCTGTCGCTGTATGTCGGGCTGGATCGGTGATGGCACAACCTGCAAAGGTTAGTGGGATAGAGTTCGTTATAGGTCCCTACAGACCCTGCGGTTATCCGGCTCGATGTAGGCTTCTGCCAGCCTCAAATTGATTTTTTTTAGTTTCGTTCTCCCGCTGGGACAGTAAATAGTGGAGGTTAGCGAGGTAGTGTCTGCCTCTACTCTCGATAGAACTTGCGTCTCTTTCAGAAGTCTTCTCAGAAATCCCCGCCGAGCCAGCAAATATTGGAGAGAACGACGTCATGGTGAATCATTTTAGGCAGACCATTTTAGGCGTTGTCACGCGTTCCTGCCCTGCTAACGGTAGACGTTCCTGACAAAGTCGTAATTCTCATAACAATAAGGTAACGAAACGACGACGCCGACGGCAGCGACGACGCTACAAAACAATAGGTTTAGTGAGCAAAAACAATGGCTCTGCACGCTCTGCACGTGCGTTTTACGTTTTGGTACATTTCTTTGCCGTCATCTCCTAAATGACGACGTGAAATGACCAAATTCAAGGTTCTGTGGAGGACGTTAGCACATGACGATGAATTTTCAGTTCTCTCTCTACGCTTCCAACCCACTCACACCAGTTTAATTCCTCGACAGTTAATACACATTTTTAACGCGAAACGACATCAAAAAGCTTCGTAGTAATATGAATAACGCGAACTTGTATTTTTAAATGAAGTCGTCGTAGCCGCCGTCGTTCTCGTTTCGTAAGCTCCCTAATGTCTGTGATGGACACTTCAGAAGGGGAATGTGTGACAAAGTGTAACGCATCTACCGGAAGTTTAAATCGACAATGAAGTCTAAGAACATAAACCTTTTTCCAAAATGACCACCATTTAGATATTCTTTTGTTTTTATTCAAATTAGACCTTGATGCCAAGTTTAAGGCAATTTTCTTTTTGGTCTCTAATCTTACAACCTTATGTTACCTTCATTAGCTTACAGATTTTGTAAATAGCCAATTTTCATGTAAACTGTGTTTCTACTGAATTAGTTAACGTAATATAGGTGCGAGAGAACTTGCTGGCCTTTAATTATTAGTTAATAGATATTCGTCAATAATCAATCCTCTTGTAATCTGTACGGTTAATTTGTTGAACTAAGTGTTGTTGTGTAAACTTACTGTCTTTTAATAGGTGTGTTCTTGTATTTAGCTTGCCCCGCCTCGATTAGCTTTTTCTAGCTATTTGCGGGGTAAGCCATCCACTAACTATTATATTTAGCTGAATAAAGTTGATGTTGTTGTTGTTGAGCTAAGCCTTATTCGGCATTCTCTATTTGCCACTGCTCTCTTTCCTCTTACAGAAGAACTAGACGACGCAGTAGACTTCTCATATTGCGACAGGGACGCTTACGTAAATGTGACTTGGATGAAGACTCCACAAGGACAAACAGCATTGGCGCCATGCCCTGCTAAATCAAGAGGTACTCAGTGAAATAGTTTGTTAGATTCCTTTGGGGAAGAAACAATGAAAAAAATCTTTGTAAAATTGTTCAAACATTCATCATGACAGTCAACAGCAACGCAGTGTTCAGATCAAATCTTTACTCTTGTAATCTTAGCACGGAGTTATCCAATTCAATTCAATTCAATTCAATTCAATTCAATATCTTTATTTAAAGAGGGAGACGTAATAACCTGTTACAGCTTTCTAACGTACGGCCCTCTCCGAGCATTAACCCTCCCAACCATGATACACCACAGTAGACAGACCACAACACCGGGAACTACATGCCCTACTCTTTACGAAAAGTGTGCGTGTTCTTTTACGTCCCACAGGATTGTGAACATTGAAGGAATCCTGCCCCTTAACCACACTGGATTACGACGCCTCGTCTGTTCTAGGTGTATGATAAATAATTTCAGTTGTTTGATATGTCAATTTCGTTAGGTATTGCCAAGAGAACATGCTTGCATATCCGCAGTGGTGTTGCACAGTGGGGAGTTCCTGATCTTAGTGAATGCATCTCAGATGAAATGGCAAATATCGCGCAACAGGTTTGTTTGACGGATTGACTGCGTTCTGGAACAAAACAGTGTTGTCTCGTCTTAAGTGACTGGCTGGTTGAATAGCGGTTCGAATGCCTGGTTTGCCGTGGCAGTGACTGAATAGCAGACCGACGGGCTGCATGACTGATCAACAGACTGATTGACTGACTGGCTGGCTGACTCACTAATTAACTGATGGGCTGATAGAGCGATTGGCTGATTAACTGGCTGATTGACTGACTGACTGACTTGCTGACTGGTTAACTAGATGATTGGCTAACTTGCTAGCAGGCCGACTGATTTTGCTGGCTGGACAACGGACTGGATGGCTGACAGACTTACTGGCTGGGTAGCTTATCGACTCAAAGGTTAATTGACCGACCAAACTACTGACTGATTCGTTGCCTGGTTGACAGGCAGACAGAAAGGCCGATCGACGTCTTTAAACTGAAACTTGTAGATAGGAAAATTAAATCGTTTGGAGTTAGCATTATGGGCGTGTTATAATCCGTAGAATTGAACCATGCAGAAGCACTGTTATGCACACACAATCTTTTCGGCAATATACCACTCGTCTTAGGCCTAAAAGATGATTAGAGTCCAGTGCTATATGAATTGCTTTTCTTATATGCCTTACGAATTGCACAGTGGTCAGTGAGAGCACTCGCCTCCCACCAATGTGGCCCGGGTTCGATTCCCAGACTCAGCGTCATATGTGGGTTGAGTTTGTCGGTTCTCTACTCTGCAGTGAGATTCTCCGCCGGGCTACTCCGGATTTCCCCTCTCTTCAAAAAGCAACATTTGACTTGATATGCGTTAATTGCTGATTTCAGTGTACTGTGTCCCCAATTAGTGCTCCAGCGCGAGAACGACTAGACACTTAAATAAATTCGTTTCCTTTCCTTTCATTATGTCGCTTATGTAATTTACTTGTCCTTGATTGCAGCTGCAAGATCCGAGTGCCGACGTCATAGACATTGCCAGGCAACTTGCGGATGTCACCGCCGTCCTCGCGCATGCGCAAAGCTCATTGCACACTGGTGACCTCAGACTTGCTGTTGATGTCATAGAAAAAATCTCTCAAAGAGGCTTTGATGATATGCAAAATTATCCACCAGCCGCGAGAGATGAAAAAGTGCGGAGCATTGCCCAGGTGGGTTGTTTAAATTGGTCTTTCACGTCGATTTTGACAAAGTGTCCACTTGCTCTTCTTCCCAACGTCTTAAACATCACTTGTATTGAGCAAGACAAAGAACCAACGTCATTAAATGCCCTTTAAACTTCGCTCCTCACTTTAAGTTAAACAGCTGCATTCATCCTAGTCTAATAAAACACTTCATGCTTAGTGTTGGAAATAGGTTCAAAACTCAGACGGCTCACGTCTTATCCTATTTGCATTATGCAAATAATGAAATGCCGTTTGCATTACGCAAATAATGCATTTTCATTTGCATTATGCAAAAAGTAATTTCATTTGCATTACGCAAGTAATATATTTTTTGAGTTGCATTATGCAAACAAGGTTATTCCTTTCTTAACGTTTAGTTAATCATCTTTTCTTTTTGCAGGCCGTGGTGAAATCCTCCAGCAACATTCTCCACAATAACACACTCGAGTCCTGGACGTTTATGCCCAAGGTATTTTCTTTTTTAAAAAGTTTTTCGTGATCATAGCAATGTCGCACGTTGTGTGCTAACGTTAGATTCGAAAACAAGACGCCTGGTGGCGTTTACGTGGGATGCTGCTGTATGTGTAAAATGTGAAGGTTGGTTGCAAATGTCACTGATCCCTGTAGCCTACTGAGGGCCACAAGGGACCTGGTAATATATATTAAGTATTCTTCAAAATGTTTATTAAATACAATTTCTTTTAGGGTTCTATATCTTCTGAAGCAAGCAAGCTTTTAAAAGGAATGGACGCGTTTTCTTTGAATGTAGCCAAAGTATCAATCTCACGAGAAGCTCTTTTGTCCGAAGCATCGAACGTTGGTAAGTGGCTTACAGAGACAAACAACTGAATCGGGGAATCCTTCTTCAATATTTGTTTTCGAAGCTGAAATGTGTACATCCATTTTCTTTTAAAGACCCTATGACGCTAATTTTTTCTCCGAATTTTTTAACTGTTCGTTTAAATATCTATTGTGTCTGGAGTGTTACAGTGGTACTTCAAAAATGTTACCCTTAGAGTGTATCCACGCGTTTTAGCGCGCCTTTGATTTACACGCAAAACATTTTGGCCGAGCCAGTTGGGCCGTGGTAACTACTGACGTCAAAGAAGTTACTTGTTCTTATCTCTTCAGAAAGCAATGTGCAAAAGTGTAAGAGTAGAAGTCTTGTTGAAAATCTGGAGTCTTTTGTTAAGTCTTAAAAGAAATGTCGGACGGTATTTACCCTTCGGATGCTGTGAATGTTCTGACGATTCAGAATGGAATTACATTCTTGACTTCTTTGACGTCATTAGTTACCTGCAACTGGCTTGGCCCGGCAAATATCAACGGCCCGCTAAAATGCGTGGATACACTATGAGAGAAAATTTTTTGAAGTACTACACTCCAGACATTATAGATAATTAAATGACAAATTAAAAAAAAAAAAAGCGTCACAGTGACTTTAAGATCTTTTTGCATGGTGTGAAAACTGAGATCATATTTCGGTAATATTTAATAAGTTTCTTCATCCTGGCATACAACAGTTATAATATTTCCCCATCTCAAACCAATGTAGCGATCGAACACTAAGTTCTCATCGCACAATGCTATTGTTTTCTACAACATGTATTTGCGGTGCGAAATTTGTAAAAGGCGGCATATTAATTTTGCATTTCCAGAACAGGTCATTTGGGATTGGCTAAAAGATTTAACTGTGGGAATACCTTGGTCCCGTTGCCGAATTTGCCTACTGTCAGTCAAACGATTTCGAGTGTGATCAGAAATGTAAGGTGCGATTAAGTGGACAGTAGTGGCTCCTTAGGCCGCTCGACCAATTCAAAGCGGTTCTTGATCAAGCGTGAACAGAGACGCGCCAAAGAGATGCGCCAAAAGTTTAGCCAAGATGAAAGCTCTCTAAAATCAAGTCGAATTCAGCTTGAACACGCTTGAACCATGCAAAGCCTTCCCCAAATCAGCCCCATAGTGCAATTCAACAACCTTCTGGTCCCGTAATCCAGCCCAATCTCAAAGTTACCACTGAGGAAGTTGGACAAAATGGGAAGGTTATTTGTTCGACTCCTGCATTTCGGACCTCTCGGAATTTTTCCGAGTATGCCTGAGTTAATATCGGAGTCGAAAAAACACATCTCTTTAAAGATTCTCTATTCAAAAGTACGTTATACAAATTTTAGTTTGTATTCTCCCAAAGAATCTTGGAAATCCTTGCTGATTGTGTTTCGTTTTGTTGTGTTTTAGTTTTGAGTGCAATGTCTACGAAAGAGTCTGAGCCATTTGACCAGCGGTTGCCCCCGAAAAGTGAAAGCTCAGAAGGTGTTTTGTCCAGTAGCGTGTTGTTACCTGGTTCTGTGGTCAAGTTACAACAAATGAACGAAAGCCAAAGTAAGGGTTTTTATTTTATACCCTAAAGAATTTTCATATCAATTATTGTCATTCTCACTGCTTTCTTCCCTACTGAGGGTGCGTTCGATATTAAAATCTGGGTCGTTTGGAACTGCAATCGAACACAAAAGCCAAAGACAGGTCTTGCCGAGGATTTTCCGAATTGAAATCTTTCCCCGACACGAATTTTAATCGCTGAAGCCCGCGACGAAATACTCTCTCTCATTCAAAATGAGCCTATAAAATCGGCGATGAGCGCGGGAAAGTCACGTGCGGTTTTACTTCTTCTTCTTCTTCTAATTGGCCAAGAACGTGGGGAGTCTTTTTTAGCCAACATGATACCAAAAGCAATCGCGACATTCCTTTCGTCAACTGAAACTCGAAGTTTATCCTGAGTATTGGCATAGTAACCAGGAATGCAGGGTCATTCGCTTCTTCATCGTCATTTCCAGAAATGGTGCAAAGAGGGCTGAGGAATCGAATGGATTTTTTTTTTCGGAATTTTGGATATACGTCGCTAGTTCCGGGAAGCCCGTTTCGTTGGGCCATTCTTTGTCAAACTCAGTTTCTGCCTGATTTGTTTTGATGATATCTATTTGGCGAAACTAATTTCGTTTTGTGGCGTGGAATTTCTCCTCTGCTCGACACATTAAATTTTCGTAATTTAAAACAGACTTTTGACCGAGCAAAAACGTCCAGTTTCGATGAAATTCTGTTGGCAGCCAGTAATCATTATAACAAAGTCTTCCACTTTAGCTTTGTTTATTTTCTTTCATTATTTATTTATATTTTCTTTGTTTTGGTACCAGGTGAAACTCAATTTATTACGTTCGTGTCGTACCGTAATCTCCGAGCCTTGATGCAGCCAGACGACATTGAGGAGTAAGTTTCTTTACAAATCCAGTTTACTTCTAAGCTCCGCATATTCGTTAGGGGTACTCCCCTATTAGAGTGCGCCATTTTTGTTGTCATAAAAGGCCTACCAAGCCTCGCTTTTATGCAATCGAACTAGGCCATTTCGCGCCGCCGCCTATTATGAATACGGTCTATGTCCCGATGCACCTCAATAGAAAACCTCTGATGAAAGTCACAAAGTGTCCCGTCAACTTTGAATTCCGTATCCTCAACATCCTAAGCTGTAAAAGTTTGATTTAGGGACGAAGAACTAATTATCTACACCAATGCTTAAAGTTGAATTCTTAAAGTGGTACTATGATCAAAAAATCATTTCCTTTTTTTCTTCAGATTTTGAAAGCGTGTTCGCTTAACACCTAACTGGCAAAATTTTGAGCTTTGAGTTTTATCCAAATGCTGTTTATTTTGAGTGTAAGTTTTGGATTTCATGGTCCGCCATTACTCACGCTCAAAACTGGCCGATTGGACCTCAGAGGGTTGGATCTAGAGAAAATGGCGTCATTTACTCACTAGCTTAAAATTTCAGCGTGTAAACGCAATTTATTATATATGCAAAACACGGGTTGAAAAGTCTGAAAGCCCGAAACTCCCGTGCTGCATATTAATTAGGCCGCGTACACACGCATTGCATTCTTAAACTAGTGAGTGTTTGACGTCATTTTCTCCTCGATCCAGCTCTCTCAAGATTTTAAAGTTAGTAATGGCGGACCAATAAATAAGAAAATTCCAGCTAAAATAAACAGGTGTCTTTTTAAAATCAGAACTTAAAACTTGGGTGAGTTAGTGTTTAGTTAACATAGTTTTGAAATCCAAAGGAAAAAACAAATTTTTATTTTGGTCGTAGTACCACTTTAAAAGATATTACTCTAGGAAAACGTCTATTTTGGTTCAAATGATCGGAGCTTAAGAGACTTATTTTGGACTTGCGACGCACGGAGAACCAATTTTCGTAGTCACATTAACTTATTGTCAATCATTGTTTTTTTATTCTAAAGAAGGTACTTATGACCAAGGTGTTACTGAGCTTGCGCATTAGTCGCTTTCACTCCCTGCTTTTTGTCGCGTCTCTAGTGAAAACGAATCCTAACTTAGCTGCTATCTTAAAAAATGGTTGGCCAAAAAGTCGGAGCCACACCCTTCACTCAGGTTGCAGATCGTGACGTTTCGACCGCTTGCTGCTGGTTTATTTATTTATTTATTTATTTATTTATTTATTTATTTATTTATTTATGGATTTGTACAAACAGTACTGGTGCAAAAAGAATAGGACACAAGTCCCCTCCTAGGTTTAAGCACCAACCCAACCCTCTCCTAAAATTTTAACTTAATAATATAAATAAACTAAATAGACTGCTTAACAAGGGCAGGCAGTAATAGTGTCGACTGTATGTGTCATCGTGTTCGGCTGAGATGGCTGGATTGGATCCTTATTGCTCCTTTGAGTAATTTTCCAAGAGGTCCGATTAGGTGGTTCGTTTTAGTGGTGTAGATTCAAAGTTTGTCACCAGAACCCTCGCCATTTTTAATAAGGGAATGTTCTTTACGTCCCCGCTATATAACCTTGTAGCGTTGTCTCTTTTTCATCGGCTTAGACAGCAGATTACCAAAACGCATCTCCCACTCATTTTGTAGTTGTAAACCTGACAAGCCTTTGGCAAGGTCACTCGATATGAATAAGTTTCGTCTTTGGCTCAGCTAACCTCTTGTTGGTTAATATTAGGTTGGCAACGAAGCCTACAAATGGGAATGACTTGGGACGAATCGAATCAGATGTGGTCTCAGTCTCGCTGTACCCAATGAACATCAATTCCTTTCAGGAACCCGTCACTCTTGTCCTTAGAAACAGCCAGGTATGTAGAGATAGTTTTCACCTTTTCTCAGTAGGGGAGCTTCATTTGTGGCTTGTCGTCACAGGTACTTTAATTCCACTGATGAGTGTGCACCGTACTTTCAAATGAGTCAATGGAAGTGGAGAAACGTTTAATAGCTACAATTTTACTTCCAGGAAAACGACGAAGACCAGGCCAGCTGTGTTTTTTGGAGCAAGAACGGGTATGACGAAAGTTAATATAAGGAAGCCATATTTACTTGAACTGCGGAGAGAATGAAGTTAAGAGGCTTATCATCGCAGTTATTAATTAACGTGACTTGAGCAGTAACGAAAGTTAAGCCTAAAAAATTCAGTCTTAAGCGAGATTCGAACCCAGACCTCTGTGATACCAGTTCAGTGCTCTGCCAGTTGAAGTATTGTTCGCCATCGGGGAGCTGGTCATTATGTGAGTTCATATTGAGCCCGTAGAGGATACAGATACGACGAAAGTCAATATATGAAAGCCATATATATTTGAACTGCGGAGAGAATCTAATTAATTAATAACTCGGATGATCAGCATCTCAACATAATTACTCTTTCTTTCTTTGGTCGCCAGTAACTGGAATTTAGCTCGTAGAGTTTCCTTACCGTACGTTTCGAAATTACCGATGTAATCTTCTTAAAGCATTTATTCGTTAAGTTAACGTAAACTCAAGGTGTGAGTACTATTCAGTGATGTTTGTTGTGCCGTATGGTAATAACTTTGTTTAATGACTCCGTTCCGGTTTAATAAGAGACGTTCAAGGGCGTTCATTCCGCTGAGATGAAAACTTTATTTGACTTACCTGTGAGGCATTACTAAGCGAAAATTCATGGAACCTGTGGGAAGGTTTGTTTAGAAATCCATGCTCATTTCATTGTCCACCCACAGATATCGCGGAGCCCGGCAAATTTCTTAGATTCCTCTTATCGACTCAGGGTTCTGTCCATCAATTTCTTAGCCGTTCTTAAGAGACGATTCGGTCGCTAGGGCTCTGTCAAAAAAATAAGATGAATATTCACAGCTCTCACTTCCACAGGTCACGTCGTTTCTGGTCGGGAGAAGGATGTCACATGACTAATAGGAATAAGACTCATACCACGTGTCAGTGTTATCACTTGACCAGTTTTGCAGTGCTCATGCGTGTTAAGGACATCCGTGACAAAACCGTAATGGTAAGTGAATCTAGTAAGGTTCAACATGTC
Organism: Montipora capitata; assembly: GCA_949126865.1. Lineage (NCBI taxonomy): Eukaryota > Metazoa > Cnidaria > Anthozoa > Scleractinia > Acroporidae > Montipora > Montipora capitata. The sequence goes on along the minus strand of OX421457.1, from coordinate 26,728,783 downwards.
CTCTACCTCTCAAATGACGATTATCGACAATTCCCAATTTTCTCTGGATTGACTGTTATCGTCAATAGGCCATTTTCGAATTGTCACGGCTGGACTGGATCTAGCATGAAATGGAGGCTAATGCGGGCAAATCTTTTCAAATGCAAATTAATTTGCCCGCATTAGCCTCCATTTCATGCTAGATCCAGTCCAACCGTTAGAATACGAAACTGGCCTATTTAGATTACTCTGTCCCAGGACTTGTGGTAGCGGATGAAAAGAAAAAAGGTAAAAGTTGCATTCCTGGACAGGATTTGAACCCGGAGCACCCACTTTGAAGGAACTGTTTTTATCCACTTAACTACTAAAGATCAACTGGCTGACCGGTTTTACCGATTATTTACCAACACTATTCCTGAATAGTGGTTAAGTATAGTGCTTGGTTTAAAATGGTTATCTTTCTCTTGAGGTTTGGTAACCGACATTTTCTCCTGTTTAAACTTTGTTTCTTGGCGCCTGATGATACACGTTTGCTGCGGTATTCGGAAGAAAAAAATATTGACATATTAAAAAAAAA
>OX421457.1:26718227-26723227 GCA_949126865.1 Montipora capitata | reverse complement strand
GTAGCGGCTCACGATCTTTTGGGACTTGTTTTGAAGCACTCTATGTTCTATTACCAAACTAGTCTTTCAAAGAACCTTCTCCAACATATTTGCTTGTCTTCTTGCAGATTATTTGTAAAACAATTGCCATCACCCTTCATTACCTTTTCCTGGTCTCGTTTTCTTGGATGGCTCTAGAGGGAGTCATTCTCTACCTTATGCTGGTCAAGATATTCCGCAGCAAAGCTCGACCGGGCAGAGACAAGGCTGTGTTTCTACTTTGTGGTTGGGGTGAGTTGCCTAATACTCTTCTTACACTCAAATCACATATGAAGATTCTTATCCGTGACTTCTATTGTACGTCATGCCACCTTGTTAACATTTTTATGTCACTTACATGGCACTAATGACAAAACAAGACTATTGCTACTTGTCACTCTAGAGATTTTTGGTCACGTGTCTTTATTTTAAAAATAAATCAAGATATTTTTCTCCTTCTTACCAAGCCACCACACAAACAGTCATTTGACTGGTGAGGGAGCAAGTTAGAGGCATGGGTCTGACCTCGAGATGACGTCACAACTGCCTTTCATTGTAACGAAGCAAAGCAGGTTATGACGTCATCTCGTACGGGCCCATTCCTCTCTCAAGCTCGACAAAGGGACATCGCAAGTGACAAAGAAAGTTTGTGGTTATCAGTTTAACAAATTACTTCCAGAAAATGTGTTGAGGAAGCGAATAAAAAATCCACCTGGGCTACTGATATCTGCGTTTCCTCCTTTTTATTACACCATACGTATTAAGGTGGTAATTATGTTACTATGAGAGTAGTACAGAAACGTTAACAGCTCATGCAGCCGATATAGGATCTCGAATAAGAAGAGAGGGTAAGGGAAAGTTTAGCTTAGATCAGAGTTTAAACTCTACATTTTTGCGAGAGAGAGTATTTTGAGATAATCTGAGGGCTTCTTGTGGTGACTGTCTCGTCAACTCGGCTTATTTTAATCTATTCCTTTAACACTTAAACATAACTAAGATCGTAATACAGGTGGCTTTTCTCCACAGGACTCCCCGCTCTCGTAGTAGCTGGGTCGGCTGCGTTGTTTCACGAAGGTTATGGTACAAAAGAATTGTAAGTAACATTCAGAATGCGTAAGTGTTTGAAGTGCGGGCTATAGACGAAAGGGAGAAGTGATCCTTACACTTAACTATTGTCTCTTATAGAAACCTGAACAATTCTTGGTTTTCACTCACGTGATCAACAGCCATGTTTTTAAACGAAAACTAAGAAAACGTTTGCATAATAATAGGGTTCAATTCCCGGGGGATTGGATCGGGACTCCAACATGACCGCCATTTCATTGTTTGGGGACTCCAACATGGCGGCCGTGACGTCATATGAAAAACCAAGAATACAAGTCGCTTCAACGGGATTCGAACACATGACCTCTCGCTGATGCTGGTGCAATGGTCCACCAACTGAGCTATGAAGCCACTCTGCTGGGCTCATGATTCCTTGGAAGGATTCGAACCTACAACCTCCATAACATCGGTCGGATGATCCACCCGTTGAGCTACAACAGGGAGCTTAAGCAAGAACAACGACGACGGCAACGAGAACGTCACAAATTTGCATATTTAGTGGGGAAAAACAATAGCTTTGCACGCCCTGCACGTGCGTTTTTCACTTTTGTCCATTTCTTTGCCGTCGTCAGCAGAAAAAAAAAAAAAAAAAAACACGTGAAATTGCCAAATTTGAGGTTTTATGAAGAACGCCAGCACTTGAGGATAAATTTTCATTTTCTCCCCTAAATTAAGCGCCGTTCTGACCAGTGTCATTTTTGAGGAACTACTACACCCTTGTCATATTAAAAAGGTTGAAGTAGTCACGAAGCGATTACAACAACGTGAATGTATAGTTTGCGATGACGTTCTCGTTGCCGTCGCTGTCGTTGTTGCTTAAGCTCCCTCATAACTCCTGGGGAGTGATTCCGTTTATCTAGGTTCTGAATGGCACCTAGTTGTCCCTTCGCCCGTTGTTAAGCAACTATTGTAGTTTATTATCCTTCTCCTTCTCGTATTACACCGTTAGAGCGGTTTTCGATCGAGTGTCGAAAAACAAATACCAAATTATAATTACTTCGACCAATCACAACGGGTGCAAACAGAACAACGAACCAATCCAAATTCGTATCAATTCCATGTAACTTGCTCAAAGCGCGGGAAAATCAGCGTACAAGTCGCGATTGGATGTGATTTTCCTTCTCATTGGTTGATAAACGGGCGCGAGATTTTTGAACCAATCACTAAGGGTAGCAATTGCAATCGCGTAATTACTGTCGGCAGTAATTCTGCTCTGTGAAAGTAGGGTCTAGATGCACCAAATCATGACGAATTGGACAACCGTGAAGTTAACTGCACCGTCCCACAGGTTTAAGGCTTGGGGCATATAGAATAACAAAGCAGGACGCGCTTAACTGGGATTAAACAAACAACAAACGTTCCTATTTTTGACTCTTTCTTTTGTTGCAGTTGTTGGTTATCGCTTGAGAGACATTTCACCTGGGCGTTTGTTGGACCTGTCCTTTTGGTTTGCTTGGTAAGATTAACGTACTTCGGGAGGCAACGTTTGACAGTACGTGGGAAGCTGGATCTGTCAAGGGTGCTTCGAGTTAAATCCCACTAAGTTTGCCTTTACTGGTTCCGAATTCAATTTCCCCACAATTGCTCGCTCGACTTCGTCTCGGTCCATAAACACGCAAAAAAAGAACTTGGCCAATATCCAGCCATCTTGACCTCACGCTTGGTCAATAACCCATATTTTTAAACGCAAAGGTCGTAAGCTTCTCGCGACTCAAAAGGCAGTGATAGAGAAACATCTCCAGAATCGTTCAGAAAGTTTGTTACTCTTATTGCATCATTTGCCATAACTCTCACATTTGAAATTCGTTTTCAGTTTAATTTTATTTGTCTGGGCAAGACATTTATGGTGATGTCAAGGAGAGGCAGCACAAAGAAAAGCGACACAAGTATAAAGAAAATTAGGTGAGTCAATTCTTTACTGAATCTTTAAGCTTGACTAAACTGAAGCAAATGCGTCCTTTTAAAAAATGGGTTCATACATCGATTTTCAGTTGAGTAAGGCACCTGATTGGAAGTACAATGTTGTCAGGGGCAACCCTTTTTCGTTTCCAAGGGTAACTGCATGGATCGAGCATGTCACGTCATCCGAAAAGGCGACCCAAACAATCAACTGTTTCTAAAAAAGTAACGGAACCGGAAAGATTGCCCTTGACATTATGAACATAAAAACCTTATCACCAAACTTCCCAGGCGCCTTACACACCTGAAAATCGTGTTATAATCGAATAAGGTTTGAGCTTTGGCTAAAACGACATGTAATCGTTCCATTGTTTCCCTTCCAGGCTGAAAAGAGGATCTTAGGCATGCGCATAACAACAACAACAATCTTTATGTCCTTGACTTTTCTCTTTTTTATCTATGGACTGGCCCGCACTTAGCTAGTGATAATCTTCGCAGACCAGTTTATTCAATCAACGTAGAAATTATTATTTAAACATATTCACTATTTTCTCAAATCCCCATAATACATCTTTTTAACCCCCCCGCCCAAAAAAAAAGCATAATCATTGTTTGCAATTTCTCCTGGGACATGAAGATGTCCAAAGTGAACTCGAAAAAAATGCCTATGCATTTCTTTTTTTTTTGGGGGGGGGGGGGGGGGGAGGGCGGGGCGGGGGAACAAAGTGTATTATGGGATTTGAGAAAGTAGAGAATACCCCTGTACTTTTATAAAGTCTCAACATCACGGTGTAACTAAGCCTCAAAACTGTTTTATTAACTGAGGGGATATTTACATATACAATACAAAGCTATATACGCCACCGATAACGATCTGTTTCCTTTGCTAACAGATACTGGTCCAAAGGTTGCGCCCTTCTGTCTTGTTTACTTGGCTTAACTTGGATTGTGGGAGTTTTTGTTGTCAATGAAGACACGATATTCATGGCTTACCTTTTCAATATATTTAATACTCTACAGGTAGGGAGTGGAAATTTTGTATTGGTAATTGGTATTGCTAATAAGTCGACATGAGTGTCCAACCACACAAGATACTTTACACCTTGTATGTTTTTTTGTTTAATGATAACGATGACTATGACAAAGTCAATGCAAGATTCCATCATCCAAGAGTAAGATTTACCCAAATTGGCCTAGTCTCCTTCAGCGTCAGGAAAGTGTCTATTTTTAAACCAAGTTCTGCTGGAAAATAAACAATAGACCAAATTGGCTAAGTCGATGTTGTACCCAATTCAAACCCTTTGGGAATAAAACGTCTTGTTTCAGGTATTTCCGTGTCATTTAAATATGATTGCTACATTATAATGCAAATACAAGACACAAAGAATCTTAACCCCAGGAGATTTGAATTGCGTACAACATTGAGTTACTCTATTTGGTCTATTGTTAGTCTACCTGAAAAACTTGGTCTTAAAAGAGACAATTTTCTTACGATGATCGGAACAAACCTGATCTTACTCGTGGGCAAATAAATGGACTCTCGGTCAATGTTAATAATAATTATGATGACAATGATGCTGATAATGATGACGGTGGTGACGATGTCGATGTCGATGATGGTGATGATGATGATGGTGATGACGATGACGACGACGACGATGATGACGGCGATAGTGATGACGGTGACGACAATGACGACGACGATCACGATCACGATCACGACGATGATGACGATGATGACGACGATGACGATGACGACGATGACAATGACATTGATACTGATTATGATGTCAGTCACTTTCTTGCGGTGTGCTAAATACTCTTGAAGTTACTTAGCTTTGCACGCAATTTATGTATCAATTTTCTTCTTCGAAACTGCCAGCTAGTGTGACTTTTGCACTGGAAAAACCTGTACAGGTTTTGAGAAACTGGGGCGTGGTGGAGTGTAATCCCGACTCTATCTTAAGAAATGTTTTGAG
>OX421457.1:26708227-26715727 GCA_949126865.1 Montipora capitata | reverse complement strand
TCCTAGTCGCTGCATGCTAATGAAACCGGAGATAAGTGCCGGCCTGATGGGCCTGATGGGCCTTCTGGCTCGTAAGCAGAGACTTTTAAAGTAAAGAATCCAAAGTGCTATAATGGTTCAAATGGTTTCGATTGGAAATCGTTTTATCTTGGAACAATTTTACATACATACAAGCATATCATATATTCTTAGCAGTCAGAAGACTACAGAGGATTTTAAGACGCATTTACCGTTATAAAAATGACTCGTAAACAGTACAAATGCTGCAAATGAACAAATCAATGTACCAGTACTTAAATTACAGTACTTAGAAAATAAATTTTACATCACCACGAAAAATTGCTCAAGAATTAGTAAGGCATTCCTTTGGAAGTCTTGGGTAGTCTCAGCGTTCACAGCAGAAATTTGGAGACTATTCCAGCTTTAAAGAATTAGGCTGTCAATACACACAATTTGTCAACGAGTAACTGTGTGATACTCTTAAGTCGAGAACATTGTTTTGTCTCAAAATAATTTTGCGCAACAAAGCCTTTAAAATTGCTCATTTGCTTTGCGCACGCCATTACAAATCTTAACATCTGCATTGCTTAATGGTTTCAGAACTCAGCGAACAGTACACTGGAACAGAGAGTTACGTTACTGCCTGGCGCAGAGTATATTGCAATGCGGCAATCCTTAAACCAGCCGGTCAGGAAGATGAGTGGAATAACAGGTACGAAGCTAGTGTTTTTAAATCTGCTTAATTAAAAAAATTAACGTCGATCTTTACTTTAATTAAATGCGAAGCAGGAAAAAAAATAACATCAAGAAGCTAAACGGCTGAGGTAATAATTTATAGTTAACTGTTTGTTTGAACTGAACTTGCTGCCGACATCGGTCAAAACATAGTTTATAGGAGAACGCATATTTTTGGGTCACACAGCCTCGTTTCTAAAACGAGTTCTACTTACAGCGAGTTGTTCTCTTGGACATCGCTTTAAGACGAAATTGAAAATATGTGGATTGCGTTTTTACCATCAACTTCTTACTTGAATGCTAAGATCTATAACGTACGTGGAAATGAGCAATTGCAGGCGCGTATTTGAAATCATGACAATTATTGACGAATAAATTAAATTTGAACCGGTAAAACGAGTTAGTAAACTTGTTTTGGCGCTTGCGCGTGTGTTCAGCTACGTAACTGCTGCGTTTGGGCGAGCCCGCTGTGTAGTGATTTCCGGCGAAATAAGACGAAGTGATGTCAATACATCACGTGGGGTGTGACGTTCTTCGCACATGCTCGATGGAAAATCAAACGGTTGCTCGCAGTGGTTTCTCTCTCGGGAAGCGTAAGAGAAACCCAATGCTCGCAGGGTACTATTTGTGAGGATGGATCTCAAATTGTAAAAACCTATCGGAAAAAGCTTTCCTTGGTAATTTTTGTTAGCTTGCAAAATAGAGAAGAAAGGTTACAGTTGAAGGAGAGAAGCGAGTTCCCAGTGTTGAGGTCTGTCCTCTGTGGTATTCTTTGATTGCACTCACGTGATAAGACAGCCATATTGGCGCCAAAAACAATAGAAAAATGTAGCTCAAGTTTTGCGTGATAATAAAGTCGCATTCCCAAAAGACGTTTTCGCCATTGTTCTTTCCACCAACATACGTAAGAGAAACCCACTGCTCGCAGGGTACTATTTGTGAGGATAGATCTCAAATTGTAAAAACCTATTGGAAAAAGCTTTCCTTGGTAATTTTTGTGAGCTTGCAAAATAGCGAAGAAAGGTTACAGTTGAAGGAGAGAAGCGATTCTTGCGCTTATCTGGACAATTGAAGCAATTAGGGAGTTTAAGATACCACGACGGCTACGGCGAAGAAAACGTCACTTCAAAATATAAGTTTGAGCTTTTCTAAGTATTTCATGATTATTCCATCTTGTTTATATTATAAAATATGAGCGACGTGTCCTATAACTGTATTGGTACGGACGGATTTGAAGTAAAGAGTGAGACTGAAAGATTTACTGTAGTTTGTCCACGTTGTCGTCAAAACCTTAAATTTGGTCATTTCACGAAGTAGTTTTGGCGAGTACTGGAGAGAAATGTTCAAAAAAGCGTGCCGCACGTGCAGCACGATCATTTTGGTTCTTTTAACCAATAATATTACTGCTTTTTGGCGTTGTCGTTGCCGTAGCCGTTGTCGTTTCTTAAACTCCTTATTGTCTCTTGTAGACACCTGGCCCCAGTTGTTCAAAAGGTGGATAACGCTATACACCGGATAAATCATTATCCACTGAATAGCGCAATTGATTTCGCTATTACTTATCTACTGGATAGCAATTTATCCGACGGATAGCGCTATCCATCGTTTGAACAACTGGGGCCTGAACAATTCACGTGGCTCCAACGGGATTCGAACCCAGGACCTCCGCGGCGATGCCGATGCAACGCTCTACCAACTGAGATATGAAGTCACTCAGTTGGGAGCAGGTCAATTTGCTGCATTCATGTGTTCTCGTGAAGGACTCGACGAACGAAACACTAAATGTGCATAGAGGACATTACATGGCCGCGCGGAGATACGAAATTTCTCTTCGAGTGTTGAAAAATATTTCACGAGTGAGCACAGCTCACTCGTGAAATATATTTCAACACTCGAAGAGAAATTTTGCATCTCCAAGCGGACATGTAATATGCTATTTATTATACAAACACAAATGAAATACTGAATCATTTCACGAAAGGCATCGAAAGGCGCGATTTTCATATGTAACCATAGCAATAGTGATCTTTTCACGTGTGAAGATATCATGTTTTCGCGCGAAAACTCACTTGGTATTTCACTGGTGTTTGTACGACAAATTTCTATATGTTACAGTTGTTCCTGGGGACGTCACTTTATTTTTGGATTTTATTATGTGGGCTTATGCAGTAATAGAGGGGGCAGATGTCGCTGTACTAAGTCTTAGTTCAAAACTCAATATTTATTAATTCACCCTCTAAAGCGTAAAAGGCAACTTATGTGTTCTGTAAAATTGTGGAAATTCATTGCACCCTATGTAGGATAAAGGTGTCTTTCTAGTGATCACAACATTTCAAATGTCGCAGTGCGGTACATCAAAGAACGTCTTTTCGAATAGGGAAGGGGTTTATGCAACAGGAAGAATCAGTCATGAGGGAATAGGGAAGGGTGGGTGGCTTAGCTTACCCTTGACGGTAAATGGGTGTAATTTTCTTTCAGAGGATGACAGTCAACAATGCGATGAAGACAGGCAGATTGAATCTCAACCGAGTTCACAGTTAGCTGAGAGTTTAGTCGACACTTCAAACAGCATTGAAAGTGAAGCAGTTGAATGTAGAGAGGTGAGACGTGGTATCATTTGATAACTAATCTATTCATTTACCTGTCAATCCCCTCATCCATCCATTCACCCATCCGTCCAAACCTCCGTCCGTCCATGCATCATATCACCAGAGTTAGTTTGTTCACGAGCCTCTTTACCAACAAGCAAATTATACTATGCAAGATTAACTATCCATAAGGATTGTGATTACTTGATGTTAAGTAATACGTACAGTATATTAAAAAGGTAAAATTCCTAATATGAAGTCTTATGCTTCAAACCGTTTTAATAAATAAAGATGTGACTCAAAGGCAAACTATTCCAATATACTGCACCTCTATGGCAAAAACACTTCTTTTCGAAGTTTTGTTTTTAGAAATCGAAGGTTGAAGATTGATATGCTAGTCTCGCAAATTTAATAGCCCCATAACCTTTTGGCTTTCGCCTGAACTTATTTATTCAGTAAATACCATCTTTTTTTTCTTGTAGAATTCAGAGGAAAATGCGTCGAACACAGAACCAGTTGAAACCGGTTTCACTTGCTCTTGTGAGCGGTCATCTTTGTTGAATCTCCCGGATGTAATACAGAAGGAAGGCCAAGATGACGCTTCTTCAAACGACATCGCGTTATGATGACAACTTTCAACTCATCACAAAATGACACTGGTGAATGAAAAGTTTCGCTAGTTCGGTAAAATATTTGAAGGAGAGAAAGAGATCCCACGCTTGCTTGTCAAAGAGGCAGATGCCAAAAATTGAAAGTGTAGAATCTTGTCAAATGTACCACTGATCTACTCTCGTTTGCTGAGTGAGTTCGCAAGTGGGTGGCAACGAGATTATTGGAGTCCTTGCTGTAACACCTGTGTCCTGGAATACTGCTGGCTTTTTTTTATAGTCAGATGCCCGCTGCATTTTGAAAAATACCACAAAGGAAACATCTTAGTTATAACGTACATCTACTTAGAGAAACACTTTAATGGCATTTTTGGACACAATTGACGTTTAAGTTGAGGAGAATGGTAAGGGGACACTTAGTTGACGCTTATCGATCGGTTTTATCTGATTAGATGAATTTTTGGACATGCCGTTTTCGATGCAGATCCTATTTCTTTTCTCTTGTAACTCGTGCTGGCCACAGTTGTTCACAGGCAAGATAACTTTATCCAGTGGATAAGTCACTATCCATAGTCAGGAGCCCATGAGTAGGAGCTTACCTCTCTCATACACGCCTTTATGAGTCAACCTTTGCGCGTATCTTTCTATTTTTAGAACGCCACGAGTTCCTCGGCTCTGTACGCACTGTTTTAAAAGGCCAATCAGAGTAAAGTCATTGTCTAACGAAGACAAATAAAGCAGTAAAACTGTATTTAAATCGTGCAAATTAATGTAAATTTATGTAAATGCGAGTCTCCTGCTCAAGGGTTCGTTCTAAAAATAGAAGATACGCGCAAAGGTTGACTCAAAGATCCACTGCATATGGAGGCTCCTAGTAATGGGCTTCTGCCATAGTATAGGCAGGGTATGGAGTTCCCAGTGTTGAGGTCTGTCCTATGTGGTATTCTCTGATTGCACTCACGTGACAAGACAGCCATATTGGCGCCAAAACAATAGAAAAATGTAGCTCAAGTTTTGCATAATAATAAAGTCAAATTCCCAAAAGACGTTTTCGCCATTGTTCTTTCCACCAACATGGCCGCCGTGCAATCAAATCGACGTCAGCTGCATTCAAAGAATATCATGGTCGGGAGGGTAAACATGCGGAGGTTGACCAAGTGTAAGGGACTGAGTGTTCTATTGTTGACTCTTCATGGGCGTTGTCCCTTAAGGACGGTGCCTACTATTGTTATGGCGCATACGTTCTGCGCATCTCCAGATACTCGGATTTCTTATCGGTAGTGCTTACTAATGCAGGGATATTTTTGCGCGGTTTAAATTTATGCGGAGAAAGCAGAACTTAGCAAATGCTCTTGGTACCCAAAAAGAACATTGGGGGTAACCATGCATTTTTCAGAGATAATGAAGCTTTAATTTGGAAAGGAACGCCATACATTGCTTTGTATTTTAAAGCTTTTTACTAATATTGTTGATTAATTATCTTTGAAAAATGCGTGGTTACCCCCAATTTTCTTTTTTGGAATTTAATAACACTTGTTGAGATCTGCTTTTCCCGCGTACAACCGCGCAAAAATACCTTTAAATCAGTAGGTACCGTGCTCAATGTATAAATAAAATATACCGCATGTTGAACTTTGCACCCAGTGTACTCGCCTTTATTTAAGCCGAGTTCACATTAGGCCTCGATTATGATCGAATTATAATCCAATTAAGTTTGGAATGTGTTCACCATCAACTAATTACAGTAGGTGATTATAATTGAATTATAATTACTTCAAGCAACCTCAAGGGGGTCGTTTGAAGTACTTACAGTGCGTAATTGAACAGAATGGCGAATAGGTGGTTTGCAGCTAATCTCTAGAGACACAGATAACAATGATGTAATGTACAATTGTTGGTGGACGAACAAAAGGAGTTAATGAGAGATCTTTGGTTGTCGTCCACCAACATGGCGACGATGACGTAACGTGAAAACCACCTGTACGTGGTGGTATGAGCAGACTAAACTTCTAATCGCTTTACGGAGCAAGAATTTGGATTTGTCTTCTTCTATTCTCAGAAGCTATCTTTGGGTATTCTTCTCGCCTCAAGCATGGTGATGATAATCGTGGCAGCCGCGCGATACGGCGCCATTTTGTCTCACACTGCGAGGTTACCCTGCTTATTGTATTTAAATTTTCACAGATGTGAAAAGAAGAAAATTGAATGGAGTATGATTGCCTGAATTATACTTCAGTTGATCATAATCAACGTTGAGTGTGAATACGGCTTTAGATGTGCCAGCTCAGAGTGTGCATATTCATCTTTACTTGGACAAGGAATAGAAATCTCTGAACACGTCGAGAGCTGTCGGATAGTGATCTATGCACTGGATAAGCTTGGTTGTCATTAGCGAAGCGCAAGCATAGACGGAAACATAAGAGATTGGTGTCGAGTGAAAACGAACCATCACGCAAGCACAAGCACACTTCGCGAAGGCAAAGATTCACTAGTTCCATGTTCTCTCTTACAACGCGGCGCTGCGTTGCGCTTGCGTTACGTCCCGTTTTCACATAACTCAAGCGAACGCAACATAAGTACAAGCACAGGGAAAAGGAAATAATTTTAATCCTGCGTATGCTTGCGTCAACCCCGTTTTCACGGTGAAATGAGCGCACTTGAGCTTGCGTCGCTAATGACAACCACGCTATAAGGAACAATGCATACAATTTATAAGCATATTAATTTTGCGGCTCCTAGTATTAAGCGCGGTGGCCTCGTGGATAGAGTGCTCGACTCCGGATCGAGTGGTCCGGGTTCGGGTCCTGGCTGGGGGACATTGTGTTGTGTTCTTTACTCTCACGGTGCCTCTCTCCACCCAGGTGTATAAATGAGTACCGGCGAAATGCTGGGGGTAACCCTGCGATAAACTAGCATCCCATCCAAGGGGAAGTAGAAATACTCCTAGTCGCTTCATGCTAATGAAACCGGAGATAAGTGCCGGCCTGATGGGCCTTCTGGCTCGAAAACAGAGACTCTACTTTACTTTAGTTACTTTTCCTAGTATTAAGATAACTGTAAATACCTATTCTGGGTATTGCTGTAAAGCAAATATGATCAAAACTTTCGCCTGTCTTAAATTTGTCAAATAAGTTCAAATTGTAAAAAGAAATATTTTTTATTTAATAAGCTTGTAACATGAAAGTAACTTAAGGTGTCTTTTTTTACATTCGTAAATTAAAATATGGCAGTAGAAAAATTGTTAAAAACAGCTCTGGAGCAAAAAAAGGAAATTAAAACGTTTTATCAGTTGTTTGAGTTGTTGAATCTGTTTCCTTCGTTAACATACAATATTTATCAAATAGATTTTAAGATTCGTATTGATAAGAATTCGTATTATTTTTGTATCCTTTAATTTGCAGGGGCACACAACGAAAATTATTCCCAAAATGCACAATAATAGGCACAAAACATGCAAGAAAACGCTAATAAAACATTGAGTTTGAATTGTTAAATTTTGCTGGGAAAAAAAAGGTGTTCCACACTCCCAGCCTGATAGTGAGGAAAATCTCCAGCCAGCCGACGCTGTG
>OX421457.1:26638227-26700727 GCA_949126865.1 Montipora capitata | reverse complement strand
ACTTAAGTTGATTACCAGCAGAATTTAATTTTTTCTTACGAAACGGAACTCTCTTTACAATTAATGAAATATACGAGCTGTTAAGGGGACAATCATCGCTTAGTTAATCCATATATATTCAAAGACAAGGGAAATAAACAGGTGAACTTCGCGGCTTTTGCCTTTCTATTTACTGAGCAGAAGACTCGACTGAAGAGTAACAAAAACAACGTTTTACCTCACGTATGCAAACAGATAAGCGTATCAATGAAATAGAATGAATAGACAAATATAGGAGAAAAGAGAATTCACACAACCGCAGTTAGCAATGGCTAGTTGAGGCGGGCAGTAATGTGGAAAAATATTAATGTTTCGTATAAATAATATCGATACACAGTGATTACAAACAATAGAATATACATTCAAAGAAAGAAAACGAAAGCAAGATTACGTACATGTATAATGTGATATATCATTCATATACCATACTAGTAGTAATTTCGGATTATTGAAGTACGTTCGACAGTCGCTTTCGGAGCAAAGAAGTGTAGGGAAAGAAACAATCTAAAAGGAACAAAAAGTCATGATGTGAGCGATTGTCATTTGCGCATATGACGTATCAATGCTCGTTTGACGTAATTCAAGATGGCGCTGAAAAAGCAGACGAAGGAAAAAAACGAAAATTTGCTGAAGATCACCCTATGCACAGGATACCCAAGATTAGAAATTGTGTCCCAATGTCGAACGCAATCACGTATCATATTTTAAAGTGAAGAACAAGTTAAGGCCAGTTTATTCTGAATCTATCACAAAAAAATCCGACGATTCACTAGAAAAAGTTAAAAAAGATTTGTACAGCTATGCGTTAATTTCGAGCCTGGATTTTGCATGTGTTCGGGGCTTTTCGAGGACGATAATTGAAGTTGTCTTGTAGCACTCGACACCATAGTGAAGGACAAACCTGTTTGACTGTGTGAAGCGCTGCCAGCTTGTGTTTTACTTTCGAGAGCTAGCGTTATTTTTTTTTATTCTGTTAAATTTATTTGTTAATCTGAGTAAATATTCGACAATTATTCCTTGATTGTGCATTGGATTTGAGATGATAAACAGCGGGATCGGATGAATCGAATTGTATAACCGACCAGTCACATATCAGACAAATACAAACGTTATAGTTTTAGTGAATTTCAATACTGAAACTCTAAACGTTTGGATACATGGAAATTATGTTGCCAGCTACAATTTTTTCAGAGCGGCAACTCTCGACGCTATCATGATAACCGAGATTCAGTTAGCCAATCAGAATTAATGCCAGAAAGGAAATTTACGGGATTGAAAATGTATAAGTAATAAATTCGAATATTTTTCACAACTTTGGCTTGGGTTTATACTCGAAGATTTTCACTTCGCTTTCAGTGAATCCTTGTTGAATAATCAAAGTTCCTTGCTTGAAAAAGTTCTTTTTGCCGACGAAAGAACTTAAAACTAACTTTTCGTTTCTCAATAAGGAATGTGCTGCTTTTTGGCTGTGATGCAGCAACTTAGGCAGTTGTAACAGACATGGATAATTTTTTTCTTTTTTATGAAACTATACCGTTTATTCCCGTCTGATTTCTTAGCCACGAGAGAGGTTGATACGGTGATTTTAGCTTACAAAATTCGTTTTATCCCATTTCTTTAAAATATATTTTTTCGTAAAGAAAAGGCACTTGCTAGAATTTAATTGAATTGCTAATGATATGCTAATCTGCTTTGCCCACGTTGCTGCAAGTCAACCGAAGGAAAAATTCAAAATGTCGCTCTGAAAAGCTATTTTTAAAGTTTTAAATCCTTTCCGGTGAGCCTTTACCACGATAGCATCTCGTAGTTATACCACCTGTCGTTAACTGAACCACTGGTGAAGAAAAAATAGTCGAGCAAACTTCACAGGATTTTACTGAGGAAGGTGCGGCCATTTGATGTCATATGAAGGATCAATGTATGGACCATGAAAGCTTGATAACTCATATAACTACTGGTAAGCTAAATATTAAAATGAATGGTTTCAATATTACCTTTGATTCAGCTCAGTTAAAATCGATTGTGATGCAGGTAGATTGTATATTTTGTAAGATTAAAAGCCGTTTAACTGTGCTTTTAATGTCTGGTAATAGCAGTCATTAAGCAACCGATTTTCATCAGTCAATATTTCAACGTTTCAATCACAGACTGAAAAGTAGAAGGGGTGATTCAGAACATTTGAATTATCCAATAACACCTTGCGAAACCATTTCTTAGTAGTTTTCAATCAGTTTATATCAGGCTACAAAAATGTTTTAAAGGGAATATATTCAATTGACATAAAATCACTTCTCAGTAAGGGGAAAAAAATTAAAATGGGATTTCGTTTGCAGTTTGAAATCCTTCACATTAGCAAGGCATTATTTCAAGCAGATACTAAAATAAATTCATTCTCTAATGCACGATAAACTGTAGACAGAGCAAGATAGCAAGGGAATTGACTAATGCAACCAATCTAATTTGTTGTCAACTTTTTTTGCAGCACGCTCTTGACTCAACACATGTGAGCTACAAGGAAGAAAAACTGCTAAAAACTACCAAGCAATGAAACGTTTTGAAGACGGTAAAGAATTATTTTATGTTTTTCAGATCAATAGCACAATCAAAAGTGTGTTCTCAGTTTGGGTGACCTGTGGTAGACTCCAATTTACTTTACAATCGCTCCGCTCCTCTATTTAGTGTTCACAGTTTGTTACAAGCTTTTCGAAAGTTGATATTTGTGAATTTCTTTAGAATTCCGAGCCAATTCTAAATTAAAACACATTTCATGGAGATAATTTTCACAAACCACTTTTGGCTTGGACGTTTCATTTTCGACCTTAATCTAACGAAACAATTATTGAATTCTGGGCCTTATGAGCAAGGTAGAAACATTCCTCAAGTTTATTTTTTGTCACTATTGTATAAAAATTTGCAGGCTTCCGATCACTTCGTCTTAGAATTATATGTTACCAGCAGGTCTAAAGTACAGGTCACTTTTAACAGGTCACTCGATGTAGGTCATTGTTTACCTTATAGCGAAGATATCTGTTTACAAACATTGCTTTTGTTATTCAAATGTGCCAGCCACAGGGACAAAAGACCCTTTGGTTCGACAGCCAGTGAGGCTCTGGTTGGCACATTAATTAATGACAATAGATGACGTCCACGATATGCTGGCCATACTAAAGCAACCAAAAACTTTCAAATTGGCTAACCTTTGGCCTAAACATAATTTTTAGGCCTATTGAGGCCTAAGTTTAGTATTGGTAAAGGTTAATTTTGTAACGAGTGACAAGTGAAAAGTGACCTGTACTTAGCACTCCCGTTATGTTACCCAATATAACTTTTCATTTCTCTCCTATCTTCAGGCAGAACTCAGTGGAAAGCAAGAATTTGAAGATGGCAGGGATATTTGACTAGTACTCTAGCTCTTTTTGTCTAACAAGAGGTAAGAGTTGATCGAATGCTTGGATATGCTTAGAGAGAGAGAGAAGCTAAATGGGTCCGGATTGAACAGGACCAGATGGGCTGAACTAGACGGGACGAATTTATTTGTTTACCCTTTGAGCTGTTGAAGTCAAAACTTCATGTTCATATTTCGTGGTTGCCAAAGACCACGATGATGAATTTGTTTACATTAAATTAGAGGGGCTTGAAATTAATTAAGGGATGTTCTTGATGCTATTGTCGACGGACTTTTAAGATTTTGCAGATGGCAAAGCTTGCACCTTTTCTCGTTGACAGAAGTTTGGTTTTGGTCGGCGTCGTGTTATAAAAATTGATAGAACTCTTTGAATTTAGTCCTATCCAAAATTTTAAGTTATAGTCGGTGAAATGTTCGATATTTAGAGTTGATAACGTTTTGGGTGGTGTAGTGGTAAAGAGCCCATGCATCAGTTCTCTTTAAGGGGGTTGACACTTAACTACAGAAAGACAATGGTTGCTAAGGAAGCTTTTTAGTCAAAGAGCCCTACAAAAAGGTTGCATGGATGGTTCTATGATCTTAATTTTTTTCAATGGCAATCTGATATCACCTAAACCAAAAGGCGCATGCGCAACTAGTCTCAGTCTTCTGCCGTGCGTTTCAGTGAAAAACAGGTAAAAGCCCTCAGGAAACGAAAGGAACAGGCAGTTTTTTCACCGTATAGGAACCGTCCCATTATTTTTCGTGAACTGTAGCATGGAATTTCTATTTGGACAAAAAAATTGAACTGGTATTTGGAACTATTCACCGAAGTGGAGGTGGCTAGCGGTGGATATTTACCGAGCCGCGAAGCGGCTCGGTAAATATCCAAGGCTAGCCGCCGACACTGAGGTGAATAGTTGTTTTAGTATATACTAAAACAGTGAGATAATATACACCACAAAAAATTAATTTGGATCTTTTCTTCACTTGTCACGGATGCAAATCGGGGCGCCATTTTTTCCTGAGTTGCTCGGAGGTAAATAGCACAGGATATCCGGATATCCAATCAGCGCGCGAGTTCTACGCTATCCACTGTTTTAGTATATACTAAAAATAGATGGCCCACACCGTCACAAATTCAACTCTTGTCGTTTAATTTCGAAGTAAATATGAGTCTTCACAGATTCTCACTAGTAGATCGGAAATTACTCTCAAAATACTTCCAACAAAATCATCTATATAATATTTTAAAGGTCAATGATTTTATTGTTCTGGCACACCTTAGATTAACATGATATGATTGGTTGGATCAAGACCCGACGAAAAAACCAATCACAGAAACTATAAAGCATTTCGCCAAACATAAACAAAAGTTAATAATGAGCCAAACGATGAGTACTAAATTTAGAATGGATATACAATAACCAGCATAGCTGGTGGTATTTCAGGCGCGCGGAGTAAAGTTTTGGCGCGGAAGCCGCGAGGAGAATGGGGAGGAGGACTTTGTATTTCTCGCGGCTTCGCCGCCCAAACTTTACTCCTATTTCCGACAATGTATTTTCTGTTTTGGTCACCTGATTTACCAAATATGGTTGAGAGTCGAACCAGATAAAGGAATGTTAAATAGAACAAACTTGGCAAAAAAGAATAACTTTAGAGTTAAAGGAACTCGAGAAATGACCATTTGAAGGGGTCCAAAGCAACAAATTGGAAGTTAAGAGCCACCCCCTTAAAGTTTACAATTTTAAAGCGACAGTTTTCAAATATTATCTATTATTTCGGGCTCAAAGCTTCGGTATAAGATGTACTTTCAATATTTTGGGCTGGTTTTATACCTGGCCGCAGTTGTTCAAAAGGTGGATAACGCTATCGACCGGATAAATCACTATCCATTGGATAGCGCAATAGACCATTTTCGAATTCTCACGGCTGGACTGGATCTAGCATGGAATAGAGGCTAATGCGGGCAAATCTTTTCAAATGCAAATTAATTTGCCCGCATTAGCCTCCATTTCATGCTAGATCCAGTCCAACCGTTAGAATACGAAACTGGCCTATTGGTTTTGCTATGACTTATTCACTGGATAGTGATTTTTCGCGGATAGCGCTATCCATCGTTTGAACAATTTGGGCCTGATAGATAAGAAAACGACGGCGATATTATGATATTTTTCCTCAGGAGACCAAGTGAATGCCCACTATGTCTTTATATTGTCTCCAAGTATGGTACTTGCGAAATGATCTCAAAGGAAAACCTTGTTGATGATTCTTTTCAACTGAAATAAAAGAGATAACCATTTGTTTTATCTTTTTTCCAGGATGAAGAAGAAAGTTACATCAGATATCAAAATTGAACAAGAGATGGAACCACATGATGGCTGTGACAAGCAAAGGTTAGAATAATTTGTAATGAAGATATTTAAGTAAAAGATTAAATACGAAAAAGAAGAAATCAAGCAAGACAGGAAGATGATGATTGTTACAGAAGCAAGTAAAGGTAATCTAACAAGAAGAGAAACTATATTGTGCCGTATTAACCCATGGTGAGGCCACGGATTTTCACGCTTTTTTCAGCGCTAAATAGACTTGAATTAAAAAAAGTTCATTATTATTATTATTATTACTATTATTATTATTATTATTATTATTATTATTATTATTGTTATTATTATTATTTCACGGTCTAAGATGTTATACCGGTATGTTACACTGGGTAGCAAGCAACATTACGTAACCTCAGATATCTAATACCTTCCTCAAGATTCTCGACGTTCCCAGCAAACAGGCTTTTTGCAGAGCTGAGAAATTCCATGCACAATCTAGTTGTTCTTGATACTTGTCAAAGTCTTTGCTTACAGTGTCAAACGGCCCAATCACGATTGAAATGACCTTCACACTTTTTTTGTGGTATAAGTACTCAAGGGTTATTGCTGGCAATTATTATACGTCACCAAATTTTGTGAGCATTTGAGATATCAACGCGCAACCACAACTTCAGCGCGCGTTTAAAATAACATGATACCCACATGTTTCTGAGTGGATTGAGAGAGTTACATTGTAGCTTTTTATTTTTATTTTTGCCAAAAACGCGGTGCGAGCGCGATTCTGGTCGCAGCCTAGGGGTCGAACATACTTTAATACCATGGATTAATGCTACACTATGTTGTATTTCTTTTTAATTGTAATTTGAGTAAATTGGTCAGTGCAACCTTGGATATCGCGAACTGTTGGTGAGACGAATAAGATCAACAGTGTTATTCCATACAAGGCCTGAAGTGTGCGGTATGAAATTTACGTCTTGCGCGTTCAAATTGATTAACTTCACTAAAACACATGCGCATACATGCATGCAAGGGTACTTTACATGAAATATAACTGGACTAATGATGACGATACTTACGTAAGCGATGATGGAGACGACGATTACGATAATGATGATGACGATGATAATGATGAAAATGATGAAAATGATGACGGTGATGACGCAGACCGATGACAATGACAATGACAATGACGATGATGATGTTGATGTCGACGATGATGACGATGGCTACGACGACAACCCGATGATGACGACGATGATGATGACTGTCTCAACGAGGATGAGGAAAATGATGAAGACGAGATGAAGACAATGACGACGATAATAATGATAACGTTAATGACGATGACGATGATGACGTGATGACGACAACGATGATAATGATGATGATAATGACAATGGTAATGGTAGCAAAGCAAAGTCAGTGTTATGGGTTGCAATGTTCAGGCCTCTCTTGTAAAAAAACGACGTTTACGACGATGATGATTTCGACGATGACTACGATGACGACAAAGATAACTATGACGAAGACGACGACCACAACCACGACGATGACGATGACCATTACAATGATAATGATTTGATGATGAAACTGACGACGACCTCGACTAATTGGCATGCCCCTATTGCGCTAGAAAAATCGCAAGAAAGAGCCTCAAAAATGACAGAAAAAGCGCTCAAAATTTATTAGTGCTCGGAAATTAGAAATGGGACTCAAGAGTGGCCAAAAACCACTATACTTTCCATTGGAGACTTTTATAAGTATACTTATTTTTTAAAGAAATAATTGGCCTTGCGTTGTTTAGAAACATCAAAGAAAAATAACAATGATGTTTTTCGAAAAAAAAAAACGTTTAAATAATAAAGATTGACTTTGTTTGCTGACTCTAGCACTTTTCAACCTTATGGTTTTTTGTGTTCAGTTATCGACCAGAAAAGAATTATCCAGAAAACTGCTGCTCTAGTATTGCCCAAAATACGAAGAAATAGCTCAAATGTTGCCCAAAATGCGAAAAAGTGCCCAAATTTTGCTTAAAATTTGAAAAAGTGCTGAAGCGTACTCGACATGTAAAGTAGTGCCTCAAAATTTAAAAATTGCTCGAGAATTACCCAGCGCAATCACAAGCCTGACGACGACAACAACGATGACGATGAAGTGAATATGATAATGCCGCTGATAATGATGACGGCGATGATGACAACGACATTGACGATTAAAATGATGATGATGACGACGACAATAATATTGATGACAATGATGATGATGATGATGATGATAACAGCGTTGACGGTGATGATAATGATAACGATGATGGAAAAAGGAAAGGAACTTTATTTACGTGTCTAGTCGTTCTAGCGCTGGAGCACTAATTGGGGATACTGTAAACTGAAATCAATTAAGCCAAATCAAATCAAATGTTCGTTTTTGAGGAGAGGGGAAAACCGATTGACCGGTGTAACCGGAGAAAAACCTCTCGGTGCAAAGTAGAGAACCAACAAAGTCGTAAACCCACGTATGACGCCGATTCTAGGAATCGAACCCGGGTCACATTGGTGGGAGGCGAGTGCTCTCACCACTGCGCCATCCCTGCACCCGATGATGATGATCATTATTATTATGACGGCGATGACAACGACAATGACATTGACGATAATGATGACGATCATGATAATGATGATGATGATGATGATGACCATGACGACAACAATGACATTGACGTTAATAAGGATGATGATGATGACGACGACGACGACTACGACAATGATATTGATGATAATGATACCGGCCTTGACGGTGATGATGATGATGACGATGATGATAACAGCGACAATGACATTGACGATAAAGATGATGATGATGACGACTACGACAATGATATTGATGATATTGATACCGGCCTTGACGGTGATGATAATGATGACGATGATGATGACAGCGACAATGACATTGACGATAAAGGTGATGATGATGACGACTACGACAATGATATTGACGATAATGATACCGGCCTTGACGGTAATGATAATGAGGACGATGATGATGATGACAACGACAATGACATTGACGATAAAGATGATGATGATGACGACTACGACAATGATATTGATGATATTGATACCGGCCTTGACGGTGATGATAATGATGACGATGATGATGACAGCGACAATGACATTGACGATAAAGATGATGATGATGACGACTACGACAGTGACATTGACGATAATGATACCGGCCTTGACGGTAATGATAATGATGACGATGATGATGATGAAAACGACAATGACATTGACAATAAAGATGATGATGATGACGACGACGACGACGACAATGATATTGATGATAATGATACCGGCCTTGACGGTAATGATAATGATGACGATGATGATGACAGCGACAATGACATTGACGATAAAGGTGATGATGATGACGACTACGACAATGATATTGACGATAATGATACCGGCCTTGACGGTAATGATAATGATGACGATGATGATGATGACAACGACAATGACATTGACGATAAAGATGATGATGATGACGACTACGACAATGATATTGATGATATTGATACCGGCCTTGACGGTGATGATAATGATGACGATGATGATGACAGCGACAATGACATTGACGATAAAGATGATGATGATGACGACTACGACAATGACATTGATGATAATGATACCGGCCTTGACGGTGATGATAATGATGACGATGATGATGACAGCGACAATGACATTGACGATAAAGATGATGATGATG
Organism: Montipora capitata; assembly: GCA_949126865.1. Lineage (NCBI taxonomy): Eukaryota > Metazoa > Cnidaria > Anthozoa > Scleractinia > Acroporidae > Montipora > Montipora capitata. The sequence goes on along the minus strand of OX421457.1, from coordinate 26,691,214 downwards.
ACGACTACGACAATGATATTGATGATATTGATACCGGCCTTGACGGTGATGATAATGATGACGATGATGATGACAGCGACAATGACATTGACGATAAAGATGATGATGATGACGACTACGACAATGACATTGATGATAATGATACCGGCCTTGACGGTAATGATAATGATGACGATGATGATGATGACAGCGACAATGACATTGACTATAAAGATGATGATGATGACGACTACGACAATGATATTGATGATATTGATACCGGCCTTGACGGTGATGATAATGATGACGATGATGATGACAGCGACAATGACATTGACGATAAAGATGATGATGATGACGACTACGACAATGACATTGATGATAATGATACCGGCCTTGACGGTGATGATAATGATGACGATGATGATGACAGCGACAATGACATTGACGATAAAGATGATGATGATGACGACTACGACAATGACATTGACGATAATGATACCGGCCTTGACGGTGATGATAATGATGACGATGATGATGACAGCGACAATGACATTGACGATAAAGATGATGATGATGACGACTACGACAATTGACGGTAATGATAATGATGACGATGATGATGATGACAACGACAATGACATTGACGATATAAAGATGATGATGATGACGACGACGACAATGATATTGATGATAATGATACCGGCCTTGACGGTGATGATAATGACGATGGCGATGACAACGACGACGACAATCACATTGACGATAATTAAGATGATAATGATAATTGATGATGATGATGATGATGACAGTAAAGACATCGATGTCTCTTGACGTTGACTGACGAAAACGGTGATGTTAAAAAATACCACAATGACGACTACGACGATGACAGTGTCAATTGCAACTGCAATGACATTGATAATCGATGACAGTGACTGTGCCACTGTATTTCGAGGTAACGAACCCTCCTTTTGCACGTTTATTTATAATCATAACACATTTCGTGAATAATTTGCGTAGTACACCGAAGAGTCAAGATGTTTCCACTAAAGTTGTCCAAAGGCCACTCAATTGCATCAAAAAGCCTGCTTCCTCACGACTAGACGCACCCCTACGGTCCTACTTCATCAAGACTTAACTGATTAGAGTGTAATGTGAAGTGCTAGTTTTTATCTCTTATTTTGTAAGTATACACTGAGTATCTCCAGAGTTGTATCAGTCCTTGATGAAGTAGAAGGAAGGGTTACGTTTTTGCAAACGTTGGCCGTGTAGCACTTATATTTGAACAGACTTAAGTGATTAGAGTGTAATATGAAGTGCTAAGTTTCTACCCCATATGAACCATGTGAGCGTTAGCCCTACTAATAGAAATGGGCCCACACAAGGACAGAGAAAAACTCTGACCAGGGTGGGAATTGAACCCACGACCTTCAGGTTAGATCACACGACCCGAAGGTCATGGGTTCAATTCCCTTTCCTGGTCAGACTTTTTCTCTGTCCTTGTGTGGGCCCATTTCCATTTGTAGGGCTAACGCTCACATGGTTCATATGGGGTAGAAAACTAGCATCTCACGTTACACTCTAATCAGTTACGTCTGTTCAAATATAAGTGCTACACGGCCAACGTTTTCAAAAACGTAACCCTTCCTTCTACTTCATCAAGGACTGGTACAACTCCGGAGATACTCAGTGTATACTTACAAAATAAGAGATAAATTTAATTATACCTTCTCAAAATTTTTGGCTTTCCTTGGATGCATCCAACACACAAAGTCGATCTTGCCCTAAAAGTTTGATGTTCTTTCTTTCACGTTGGCTTTTCAAATTTACGTCTTCGCGTGCTCTCAGGGTTTCTGCCAAATGCAAGCTAAAAAATATTGAGTCTAGGGGCACTTCCAAAATATTTTTATGATGCGCTTACATCTCGGCGACGTTTTAGCAGTTTTTATCTTTTTTCCCGACTCCCAAACATGTTCGTTATATCTCGGTTGCACTGTTACTATAATGTCACTATAATGTCACTATAAGAAGAGCCTTTCCGCACTGGACCTTGTTTTGGTTACACAACTGCAAAAACAAGTGAACAAAGCGGAAAAATGACAACGTTTCGGTGTCATTATGGCACTGTTGTAAGGGAATTGAGTAAATAGACTACGAGTGCAACAAATAATGCAGAATAGGAAATAAAATTTGAGGTAAACTCGAGTTAAGTTGGCCTTTATAGTCGATTGGGGTTTGAGATAATTGTAGGCAATCATACTTCACAGATTGAATTAACGACACTCCAGCTCTCACACTATTTAGTGCACAACAAGTCTTTATGCTATCCCGGAAATTCATACTCCAAGTAATACTGACTGATTTTCCAGCGGACACACCAATGACTACATTAGGAACGTGCATTAACCAGGTTCACACCAAACAGTTCACTGATAGTTGTGCACTCAAATCATTGGCAACATAGCTGTTTGTTCATCGATCAAGGATGATTCACGCATTCACACATGATCAAAACTATTGCACTGAAATTATTTATCCACAATTTGTTCAGGGACAGCTACCACACAGACACCTAGACACCTAGACACCTTTTGTCATACGTGCAACTGTTTTCATTCAGACAAACGTAGAAGGCCAACTACTGATTGTACTATGCACAATGTATCACCGTTATACCGTCATACCGTCATACCGTCATACGGTCATACGGTCATACGTCAACTGGACATCCTCTTTTCACACAATTGAAAACCAGCACATAAACAAAGATTACGCTCACTAAGAGAGACTTTATTACTCAACCTCGCCACTTTACCGCCACTTTAATGCACAAAATTTAGTATACAAAATGTAGTGTTGTTTAAGGACAATTTTAGCACATCACAAGATCACTACGCAAAAATCACTCCCCTCTTTATAGTTTTCATTCCAGAATTGTTTGGGTATCTTCTGAGGGTCACTTGTCATAGAATTAAAAAGGGAGGTAGGGTGAAAGGGTTTTTTGTCTTCCCTGATTTTTAAAAACGAAAGGCAAATTTACCTGCATTATAATTACTTGCTGCACTCGCAGGGTATTTACTTCTTTACTTTCACGATTGCGTCAAGATAACATCGAAACGTTGTTTTGTTTTACTTGTCTTTGTTTAGAAGAGCATAGCATAACATTAAACAAGGAGAACGCGCCGGTTTAGCGCTAGCATTTTGCTCTGTGATCTTGAGGTAGGGCGACAGCGCGACAGCGCGACAGCGCCTCAAAGATAAGCCAGACATAAAATTAATAAGACTCAGTGCGGAGGGGTTATTTTCATTGGCAGTTCAGTATGGCATTTTGCATAAAATATTTTTAATAGTTAAGATCCGTCACTCCAGTTATAGCTAACATCCTTTTTGATTTTCTCTTGGATATTTCACTTTTTTGCACCTTAAAGCTAAGTTAACAAAACTTGCAGCCATTTGACCACGATTGAGGAAGTGAGCGGCATCAGTCTGTTTCTTCGATGACATCTTGAACTATTTTGTATTCCTGGTTTCTGGGAAAAATTGGAATTGCAAAGTGGCGTTTGATGTCATCTTAGGACTAGACCCAGACCTCTCTCTGCCTCAGTTGTGTGACAATTGACTTAGAGTTTTGCCGACTTTACCCCGAGAGAAAAATCGCGAAATATGTTCGCCGCAGCTGGAGAGATGAATTTCACGAAATTAGCTTCGTTGCCATTAAAATTAGATGCTTTCTTGTCGTTTGGAGAATATGTAGTTAAATTGCGCCTGGGTTATTCAGTGAATTGCCAAAACTTCAATGCTAAAATGAGGGCAATAGACAAAAACCATCTGACGAAAGAGAGTTTTCATTCTATCGCTTCCATTTATTCATTGAACTTAACAGTTTTCGGCATAGCCCAGATGTTATTTGCTCGCTGATATTTTGACATAATTCTACAAAATTACCAAGAAAGCTTCTTTTTGAACTATCAGTTCCTTGTACTTCGAATATCATGTAATGTAAAAGGTAACGAAAATCTGAAAGTACTTTTGCCCAAGGTGGACTTTGACCTTTCTCCTAAAATGACACTTAGAAAAATACGGCGTCCACAATACGCATGCGCCGTATTTTTTTTAAAAAAACTCACGAGTTTATCGTCTTAATATTACACTAAGAAAGAAGAATAACAAATAAAAGCTCTATTCAAGTTGTGTTGTTTATTGTCTCTTCAATAATGTTACAAACTTAATTATAATATTTTCATTTGCAATTTTTTTAAAAAAAGTTGGCGCATGCGTACTTAAAGCGCCCGTACTTTTTCTAAGTTTTTTGGCGGGAAAATTTGATTAAATTTGCACAGCGTTTCTCCTGACAATATTTGTCGAAAAATGAATTAATGAAACTTCATTCATTCAATTTCTTTTCTACTGAAATAACGACTCTCTAGTGAAAAAAAGAAATACTTAAAAACTACCGACCCAATAAAATAAATGTAGTAAGAAATGGTTTTACACAGTATATAAAACTTAACTTGGCAAGCTAGAAGCTCAAGTCTTAGAAAAGGAAAATTAAATTCTGCGCACGGTTCGCTTTTTAAGGAAAGGAAACCTCCATTGAAAGCGCTTGTAGCCGAAATAAATAAATTTCAAAAACGGTTGTTTTAGTTTTCAAATTTCCCGGGCGCCGCGATATTGAATAATTGTGACGTATCGTATAATGCTTTCTCTGTGTAAAAACAACAACGGCAACCACAACACGTCACAATTATTCAAGATGGTGGCCCCTGAGAAATTTGAAAGTGAAAATAAATGATTCTAAAATCCATTTATTTCCGATACAAACCCTATTTTGAAGAAAATTGTTGAACAAATTTGATTGCAAACATTTTTTCAGGTTAAAAATTATTCATTACTCGTAGTGGAGTCTCGTTAATATTTTATGCAGAAACCTCTGTTTGAAACGTTTTGTTTGCTGTATTGTACAAAATACCAAGACGTTTTTCCACTGGACAAAATATTTATCACCTGAAAACTACGCAAACAACTGAGCCGCTCTGAAATACGTGGCCTAAGCACTTAGCCCCTTGAGTTGCATCAAAAACTAAAAATCTTAAACTTGTGTGCAAACACAGCTAAATTACAGGAAATGTATGTGACACTGACTGATTTTGAAGCTTCGTAGAAACAATTTTGTGAATCGGTTGAAAAGCTGGAATATATAAACCTAAGGTATTTGTCTTTGGACTTATTTCGTGGGAAAAACAGTTGACAGAATTAGCCGCAACAAAAATAGAAGAACTATGAAAATCAATCACGACAGCCTACTGTTTAGTAAGTTATGCGTGCATAACACAAGATTCCTACTTTTGCTTCTCGCCTATTTTTATATGCTATTCATAGAATCGAGTCAAAAACTCTATCGCCTATAAACGATACACTTTATTCCAAAATGGCCACCGTTTTAGTATTCTCTTGTTTGATTTCAAATAGCCCACTTTCGATCGATTAAAATTCAGTCCCAAACAAAAGACATCATTTCGAGGATCTGGGGAATAACGTTATACAAATCCTTGTATTTATTCCCCAGAGCCTCGAGAGGATGCATTTTGTGTAGGACTGAATTTAAATATATCGAAAGTGGGCTCTTCGCCCATTTGGCCTCGTTCAAGGTTAAATATTCTTTTAGAATTTTACGCTTGAAATCGAGGCCAAAAGGGCCAATTTGCGAGAAAACAAAAGAATTCACCACTTGAACAATCCCATAATACACCTCTATTACCCCCCTAAAACTTTTGCACAACCATTGTTTGCAATTTCTCCTGGGACATGAAAATGTCCCAAGAGAAGTCGGAAACAATGCCTATGCAGATTTTTGGGAGGTAAAAGAGGTGTATTATGGGATTTGTGTAAGTTGTGAATACTAAATGGCGGTCATTTTGAATAAAGGTGTGGTATGACAAATAAATAATAAGACTTACGATCGTTTGTTTCACGATATAGTCACGTTTCGAACAGTTTCTGCTGGTCTTCTTAAGGCAATAAGGTCGACTGGTTGCGCGCTACTATATTATTATCGCGGTGGTCGGCTGTGATAGGGACTTGAAAAAGAAGTCAAAGGAACATTATTTAAGGATCAAGTCCACCAGTCACAGCTGACCGCCATGATACATATAGTAGAGCGTAATCAGTAACCTTGTCGCCTGAAGATGACCAAGAGTAAGCGGTCGAAACGTCGTGATATACAACTCAAGTTACTACATCTTGAGACAAAAGATCATACATCTTATTATTCATTTACCATCACGATGACCAATAATCACTCCTTTTAAGATATTCTCTATTTTCGAATTCCCCATAATACACTTTGTTTGCCCCCAAATTTTGCATAAACCATTGTTTTCAAATGCTCTTGGGAATATGCAGTGTCCCCAAGAGCATTTGAAAACAATAGTTTATGCAACATTTGGGGGACAAACAAAATGTATTATGGGGAATTCGAAAATAGAGAATTGACAGAAATCGAGATTCCATCACTCAAGAGTAAGATTTACCCAAAGAGCCCTTTTGCAGGTAGTGATCACATGGTACAAATACCGCCATACTGGTGAGAAAATTGTCGCACTGGGACATCTAAAACAAAGAAACTTTAACATAAGTTGCTTTGTTTTAGATGTCCCATTGCACAATTTGTTTTTAAGTGTGGCAGTTTTTGTACCATGTGATCCACGGCTGCAAACGGCTCGTTGGCCAAGCCCCATCAGCGCCAGAAGTGTTTATTCTTAAACCAAGTTTTCCGGGAAAATAAAACAACAATAGACCAAATCGGCTGACTTAATGTTATACCCAATTCAAAACGTTTGGGAATAAAAAGTTTTGTTCCAAGGATTTCCATTTCATTTAAATGTGAATGCTACATTGCAATGCAAAACAGTACAAGACACAAAGAATCTTAACCCCAGGAGATTTAAATTGGGAACAACATTGAGTTAGCACGACTTGGTCTATTGTTTATTTTCCCGCAAAATTTGGTTTAAAAATAGACACTTTTCTGACGCTGATGGGGACAAACCTGGTACCAGATTGTAACTCTTGCAGAAATTACTTCAAAAAACCAACTTTCTTTCTTCATTGGTTGACAAATTTGAATATCACGAATAGAGAAAAAACTCAAATTAAAATGGTCGTGTTTGTAATAAAAGACACGCTAAGGAATACTAGGCTTCCCTACGTAAAAAATCCTATATCTTTCCTCGACATGAAGAATATAACAGATTCAAATAACTAATTCAAGTTGGCAAACCCTTCATTTCAGTCAGTGTCACATATTTACTGCAATGTGTTACCAATGCCAGCCCCTAACCAAGATGGCGCGAAAACTACGGCCTATATTACGTGATGAAATTCTTATGAAATGCGTCGCCAAAGCGCTTTGTGTTTGTTGTCCAGTAGAAAAGGTCTACAGCTACATTAACTAAATGTTTGAGCTCATCATGCAACCCCAATGTCTGTTTATGTTGCGGAAAACATTGCTTATTGTCGCTTGCTTTTTGCGCACTTCCTTTTGCCTGAATTACAAGATATTTTCTGACCAACCGCACATATAATGAGGTTAGACAGACCAAAGAAACCAAAACAACTGGAGTAAAGATAATCAATTTTACTGTCACTAAGTGCTAATCGTCCTGAAAAACTAAAGCATCTCTGAAGTGACTAAATTAAAGTGCACCTACTCTCAAATGTTTTTCGTTCCTAATATAAATCTCTCCTCCAAAGCATACATATGTCACCATTGTTACCCCGAATTTCGCTTTTTCTGTGGCGCGCAAGCCGTGTAAAACTTGGCGCAACTAGCAGTAATTTGGACCCACGACCGTGATGTCGGAGGCATGGGTCTATTTTTGATTTTACGTCACAAAGTGCTTTGCATTCTTGTTAGTTTGTGAACTATTCAACGTGTAATCAGTTTCGAATTTCTATGATGAGAAGCTAAAAATTGTTTCGAAATCCGTGAACACGATGCGTAACTGGAAAATTAAAAATAAAATAATTTCCTTCGTACTTTTAGTCCTTGCTTTGGTGTTACAAGACAAAAATCGTATTCTCAAAAATTGATATTTAGAAATCTTTTTGCAACCTCGAACGACCCGGAAAAAAAAATTCTTCGCCAGCGTCTTTCGGACATCATCCCGGCTCACTCTTTTCGAAGACAGATGGCGGCTCTCAACTACCCAAAGCTGTTAAGACAGTTGAATATTAAAATCTAAGCCTACTTCACTTAAAAACGAAATTTCATGCTTAAGTTCACAAAACGAATTTCTCCATAATTGTTTTTTTGAACGGTTTGGTCTGTATAACTTCATTCCTCCTAGCGCAGACATTTAAATACACATTAAAGGAAAAAAAGGTTTTTCTGCCTCGCTCCAGACATTGCAGTTTAATGATGACCATCTACCAAATCAGCGCAACGAACAGGTAAACATATTTTAAGGAGGCAACCAAAGATAATCGGTCGATTAATGGCTATTAAGTTTTTTAAAATTATTCACTTTATTTTCTAATTGTTTAGGAAATCAATGGATAAAAATTCAAGGCTAAAAATTATAAAAGAAAAGGCATTCTAAAAACGAACGTTTTCTACCGTTTATTGTCATTATCAGGGTTCACGCCGATTGCGCATAAGTTCTGTAATCAAGTTAATCCTGAAGGAAATAACTGCACGAGAAAGGAATTAATTTTTTTATTCAAAATTTCTCTTTCGTCGACGTGGGATAACTTCAGTAGTCCCTCCATGATCTTTTTTTTTTTTAAGTAGGAATCTTCTCGAACAGAGCGTGACTTTCCATTGACTTGGGTCACGGTGGCGCGCTAGTTTGAGTCAAAGCGGGCAGAGACTCGAATGTTTCATTATTCGCTCTTCGAGACACCCACATCGATCGTTTTCTCCACATGAGCATTCTCTGTCGTAGATATCGTGAGACTTGTATTTCTCTTTGAGACTCAATTAACTCTTAACTTGTCTGGTTTGCCACGAAATTATGAAAATATACTTGAAATTAGTAAAAACGTTTAGTTTTGTAATGAGTATTTTTTAATTAATCATGGATATTTATCAATTATTAATTAATTTATTATTAATATATTATTTATTTATTCTTTTGTTGAAGGGGGAAAGCGAACTCGCGTAAACGCATTGAGTTTTAAGACAATACAAGTAAAATCAATAAAATATAGAGTCAAATTCCAAAGACTTTCGCTATTGTTCTTTCCACTAACATGGCCGCAGTGACGTCAGGTCCAATTAAAGAATATAATTAAATGTTTCACATCTAATTTTCTAAATGAGTGAAACATATTCCAGTTGATTTTTCACTTGACGCAAAGGTCGACGCTAGAACGTCATTAAAGTATATGCAAGACGTAAAACTCTGAAACTTTCAAAGAACTGTTTTGGAAAGTTTGAGGACGTTTTGTCTTAAACTTCACGTCATTATCAAGTCAAAATTAGGATTAACAACTGGAAATATATGATAGTAAAACAAAAGAAAAACATTTTGTCCCCAAGAGTATAGTTCCAAGGTCAAATGAACTAGAAATATTAAAATAATCAAGAGTCAGTTTGATTAAAAAGTTTGGCGAGAAACAAATTTGTCTACTGTTGCTAATAACTTTCTGGTACATTTCTTTTAAGGAGGTTCAAACCAGTTTCGGTACTTTCAACAACTGTACTATTAGAAGGATTGACTTTACAAAACTGTATCACCAATCAGTAATGTTATGGATTCACGCAAAACAGCAATTATTGCTAAACAAAATTCACTTAATAGTGTGACGTATAGGTTGCCATAGTAATAGGCGATTACTGAAAACACCTTATATTTTGTCTTTGAATTTTATATCTCAAAAACAAACTCGGTAACCCCTATTTTTTTATCGCTGGAAAGATATACGCAGGCTAAATTCAAACTTTTTGCAGAATTTAAAAAAATTTCTGGAGCGGATTCTCAGCTATCTTCACAATTGGAATGATTGAGGTGGCTCTGAATGCGCTCCCGAGAATTTTTTTAACTTTGCAGAGAGTCTTATCATAGCTTGCTAATCTCTTATGGGGGTCACCGATTTTGTTTTTGAGACGGACTCAGCATTCAAAGACAAAACATAGAGTGTTTCTAGATGGCTTTTCTGTTGCTATGGTAACCTTTTACGCCAAAATAATGAATACTTCTTTGTTAAGCAAAAATCGTTGTTTCAACGGGTACCACAAAATTGTGGTTTGGTGAAAATTTCTTAAAGAGACAATCCTTGCAATAAAACAGTCTTTTGAAGTTGTTGAAATTAGTTTGCGACACCTATAGAATCTAATAAAAGTGGTCAATGGTTTCCCTTTAATTTTAATATCAGGACGTTTATCTATTTTCCAAAACAATGTTAAAAGATAAAGCTCTGAACCAATTAAACAAAACCCCATTGCCATTTTGCGTTTGAAATTTTTGTTTCTAAAAGCTATTCCAATTTTCTTTTCGAAATTTCGATTTATTAAAATGATACTGGTTTATCATTTACATTATTCATTGTTAATTATTTTTTCATTTATCATTAAATTATAGTGGTTCATTATTTACCATTATATTTTTTTAATGCTCGATTTGAAAATTTAATGTTTTTGATTAGTAGTTTAACTATAATTGTCATCAAAAAGAAAAAGGTCTTGCTAACAAAGAACTTTACGGAATCTCGGATTTTAAAGAAAATGTTATAGTGGGTAATACCTCCTTAAAATTGTCCTGCTGCTGCACCAACTAATATAATACTTTTATGTATTGACAATGAGCGGTCAATTTAAATAATGCTAAACAAGGAAACACTTTGCAAATTCCAAATTGTAACAAACTTGGTAACTTTTTGGTGCCAATATCCCTTAACGAGTTCGCTCAACGCATCACTGTCATGAAGGAATCAATGATCGCTCAATGTTGAAACAGTGGCTGAGGAAAAGACTATTTTTTCCTAGGTTATTTCGCCAGCGATAGCATATTTCAAATCAGGTGTAATCCTTGCAAGCAGACCCATGGTGTAATTTTTTCAAGCAGCTCTCCGGTCCATTTCCATTCTGGCTAGCATCAAGGCTTGTGCAGGTGTGACAAACAAAGCGCGAATTCCGGCGAGTTTTTATCACTTCAGATAAACGCTCATTTACTAAGTTGGCTACTATTAAAAATCAAAATTAATCAATTCTAAAAAAAAAATTATTGAATTTGTTCAGCCACCATTTCTACGCAAACTATAAACTAAAAATATTCTTATCTTTGTCGAATTTCTTCCCGATTTTTCTCTTTATCTTCAACGACTCTGTATCTCCACCTCTTGGTTTGAAAGTGCTCTAAAAATATAAATCAAGAGAGCAAGTGAGACCAAGTAGCCAAAGGGGCAAACCGATTTGAATACGTTGTAACATGGAAGTTCAATCCAGAAAATAACTCTTAGTGCAAGTCACTTCGCCACCAGAGAATCTTGCTACCAATCAACTCGCCACCAAGTTTTCTTCGTTGTTTGAACATGAAAGTTATCCGACGGACGGAATTGCGGTGGCGAATTGACTGTTGGTGAATCTTCAGTGGCGAGATGTCCTTATAAGCTATGGTAACACTGCTTACCTTGGCATGGCGATTGGCAATGCAATTTATTTCTTCCGTCTTTTCTCTTCCGTACTGATCAATTCTGCAAAGAATCACAAATAAAACAAATCCTTAGTTTACAATTGTGTATGCATGTTTAGAAATTTTCGCTCAGACTTCAAATTTCTGAGACTTCATAGCGCATATTTATTATTATTTTTTTTCAGAGGTACAATTATCTGGCAATTAACTCACAGGGAACTTGAACAATTTCTGCTCAAAACAGTAATAAGATTATATTTCAAGACCCCTTTTCAGGATAAGTTGGAAGACATCTTAAAGTTTACTAACAAAAATGAATTTTTCTTTCAGAAAGAACGTCGTAAAACAAAGGTTCGACTGAGACAAGCAACACACGAAGCACGTGTTAACTTTGCAAAGTAACGATTTCTTTGCTTTCCTAGTCAAGAAAGCATAAAGCAAAATTAAGAAATACAGCTGAAACGTACCTCCGTGAAAGAAAAGAGGTAACGGTCTCGTCTCCTTCTTCTTGGTTCGGTTCAACCGGTGTCTTCACAAAAATTCCGTGACAGTGTCAAATTCTAGAGAGCGACGGAGCCGTACGTCCTTCCACCATGACGGTCAGCGAAGAATGAGGCAAATTTTTGCAATTTGTATTGAATATGCATTAGGATGACGAGAACCAATCAGTGACGAGTTCGTCATCCGTTCAAAAAGAAGGCGTTGTTCACGCTCTTTCAAGCGATTTGATGAGCAAGAGACAAGAAAAACACTGAAACAAGTGCTTTTTTACAGTTTTTACAAAGTTAACTTCTCTTTAAAGCTGAAGAAAGATAATAAACTAAAAAAAAAAAAAGATCATAAATTGTGTTATTTCGCCGCATTGAACTCGCAGCATCAGTTTAGCCATGAGAACGATTATCCACTGCGCCAGCGGAGTCGGCTCTTGTAATTTTATCAAAGTGAATATATGTTCATAGCGATCTCCGGTCTCAGTGCATTAATGCTGCTGGGAAAATCAAAAATGCGGAGTTGTTGTATATTGTAAATTTAGAGTTGGATGTATTCTTCAGTGAAGAAAGGAAACCTTTAGGGAAAAAAATAAATTAAGAAAGACAAAAACATCCCTGAGTTTGAACACCAACCGTCTATTCATTGTCTCTACTACCATCAACCGTCGCCACAAGAACCGACTACAATTGATTTACTTATTTTAAAGTACCAATCACTAGCTAAAAACAGAACTCTTTCAAAGTATTGCTGGTCTCGTAATTCCTGTAAGGTGGAAATTAAAAAAAAAAGCGAATTCCCTGTATTCTGAGTTTTGTCATACATTGATACTCGTGCATAACATGCAGATCTATTTTGAGAAGCTTTGTTACAACCAGCTACCTTTCGTACCCCTTGGGTGGAAACTTTCGAGAATGTCCACCATTGTGAGAGCTCTAATGCGTTGCCTTTTATTTCATTTACATTACTTGCGCATTATACTCAGATCATGAATTATGAGAATCCATTACCCTTTGCATCTTTTCTGTTTAAGCACCGTTCCAGCTGTTGTCAGCCCTCATCCTTCGGTACGAGAGCGAATACAACCTTGTTAACATTTCCCTTTTAATATCATCCCGTAAATGGCGATCAAAAGTGTCAAAAGCCAAGCACGCTCGCCCATCCAATTTCCTGACCAATAGCACCAAGGCTTAACATCGAGAATCAAACAATAACCAGTCTAACCCCAGTGCCATGGAGGCATTACACCCGCAAAACTCTTTAAATTAGTGGATTTTTCAAAAGCTTACATAGAATGCATTGTTATCATCATTATCATCGACATCGTTATCATCACCGTCATCATTACAGCATCATAATTATCAACGCACAATCCTGTTGTATTGTTGAACGAGTATACCGTTCAATGTCTAAGTGATATAGCCCACTTTATAAAGACACTTGGTGACAATTTAAGTTCTCCTCGCCAGTGTAAAATCCCTTTCCTTTTCCTTACATTTAACCTGCTTAACTCAATCACCCGATAAAATACTCCATATCTTGAAAACACGCCACTCTAGTCCAGGGTGTGGCTTGGTATGAAGCGTAAGAGAAGCCTCGTCTTTACGTAAGTACTCCGCCCCAGTTAAATTGGGGCCATCGTCCACATCAAAGAGACTTTGGTTATATGTCTTATTGAAAAGGAGCCTGTACTGCTTCGTGAATCACCAAGAAGACAAAACACCCATAGTGGGGAGTAAATTAACGAACCACGACGGTCTGGTCAATGCACATATACCGGTATTTATACATAGTGGAGTCAGTGACGCGACACTTGTGGGATGTATATTGTAAAACCAACTATTGTAATGAACAAGCGTTAAGAAATAAAAACTAAAGCCAGATGGCCATTTATAAAACGAATTGGAAATGATTTTGTTATTATCCATTAGAAAAATCCAATTATTGGCCAGAGAAGGATATGAAACCGGACCACGCGCATGTGAAAGCGAGACAGGCAACGACGAACCATGCCGCGGTCTAGCAATGGTACGATCTGTCCCTGGAAAGTTAAAACTCAGCTTGTTATTAAAATACTAAAAATGAAACCATTTGCCGAATAGACGCATATAGCGACTTTGCTTTGCGTTAGCATGGCCAAACCTGAGGGAAATCCGACGTGGTTAGCGACCATACACCTTAACACTTGCATCGTTGCAGACTATTTCTAAATTCACTGCAAAGTAGCCTTCATTGAATAGCGAGTCTACTTGGATACGTTTGCAGCCATAAAAGAGAGGCGTAGTATCGCGTTTACGGAAAACGGCAATGGTCAGACGTAAATTTCCGTTTTGCCAAAAATCAAAGAAACTTGTTTGCTTTTAGCTGATTTGTTGCTTGTTAGTCAACAGACAACGAACAATTTCTCATACGTGAGAGACAAGTTTAGTTAGAATGAGAAAATTTTCACGCTTACCGTCAGCCGCTTACCGTTTCACGTAAGAGCGATGCTAAATCCCGCTACCGAATTTACTTAAGGACAGTGCCTACTATTTTTATTGCGCATACGTTCTGCGCATCTCGAGATACTCAGGTGTCCTAGCTATCGGTGATGCTTACTCATACAGGGATATTTTTGCGCGGTTTAAAACTACGCAGGGAAAGAAGATCTTAGTAAGTACTTTTGGTATACAAAGAGAAAACTGGGGGTAACCATACATTCTTTAGAGATAATTAAGCTTCAATTTGAGAAAGAACGTCATACATTGCTTTGTATTTTATAGATTTTTACAAATATTGTTTATGAATTATCTTTGAAAAATGCGTGGTTAACCCCAATTTTCTTTTTAAATTAGTAGGCACCGTAATTAATGCACTTTAATCAAAATTCCCAATACTTGTCTACCTGGACTTATATTGAAACTGAGAGGCGAATTTACATACTGATCAATCCTCGGGGTTCCAGGCTTTTAACAAACATTTGAGTTACCCACAACCATTTAGAAGTGAGTTGCTTCATGTAGGTTAATGCTTTGCTCCTTTGCTCTTGTCTTTTCGACACTATTTTCGACAGCACTTAGCTTTGATACATTAAAATAGGTGAAAAAAAAGACTTGAGTTGCGGTTTTGCCATCCCTGGCTAGACTGTTTTTGAATAATCAGTCCTCTCAAGTTTACTCTTTTTCAATGAACGCATTTGGTATTCTCCACTTCATCTGTGAAGAGCCACTTTTCCTTATAATTGTTCAACTAATGATGATCTTTAAGTTCGAGGACTGGTCCAAAAAGAACGAGAGCGAATTTTTAGCTCTGAGCATGCGCATTGGGTTTAATGGAAGAGGTTTATTGAAGTGCGCATGCTCAGGAAAAAAACTCTGACTTTTTGCCGCACTTTTCGTCGCCAATGCCACCAGCACATAGTGTCAGATGACCTCAGACTGTCAACCTAACCCTCCCCTCCCTGCAAACTGTCCCTCACACTTCAAAGGAAAATAGTTCTGTCGTAACAATCATATATTATATTAGACCTATAGCTCGTTATCCTTTATCAAAAATATCTTTGTAGAATAACAAGTAGCACCGATTTCGCTCATTTCGTGTAAGGTGACACAAATAAAAATATATACACAAAAAATACACAAGACAATGCCAGATGATAACCAGTTTAATTTGCTTCGCAACAGTTTTAACTTCCAAAAAATAACATAATCGCTCTTCTTACTTTAATTTAGAAACTATCTAATTTAAACTATAAAGCGCTTTTCGTTTGAATAACATGTAGCCTATCTCACTATGGATAATTTAGGTAATTATCGCCGTTTCCCGTTTCCATGATGCCATTGGGCTGCCATTGTTTGCCAAGCTTTAAGAAGGGAACGCTTCACTACTTGTGCTCTGGCCGGTTAATCTAAGGCTCAATAAAGTAAGTTCCAAACACTTGCGACATCACGAAGAGAAATAGCAGTGAAAGCAGTTTAAAATCACACGTTTCATAAGTGATATTTTCAAATGCATCTTCACCGCGACAAAAACTGCACCTAGCTGCTGAGACAAAATATCGAGGGTGTAACCGTTCTTTCGCGTAGTATGATAAGAGAAGCAGTCCCAAACGTTGGCGTGATTTTCCGCAATCACCGGCACGATGCCAAACGAAAACCGATCAGTGTGATCAGGCCTGAGTCAGAAGTGATCGTACACATTTTCCCGCCATTAGAGCAGGCCACATGTACTTGGCCTAAAATAGTTTTACATACTACTTAAAAATAAATACAAATGACTTAATTTAAGAAACCCAAATGATGGGAGGCCGAAGAAATTGGACGGAGAATTTCCAGAACAACTCTAGCTAGGAGTCAGAGTGGAACTTGACCAATGAACTCCGGACTGAAAGTCCGGTGCCCTAACTTCTCGGCTACGCTGCCTCCAACGTTGCCTTGAACTCTCACCGGAGCATTGCACAGTTCACTTGTCCGTAGATTTGTTAAACAACAGTAACATAAATTAAACTGCAGGTGAACTCCATCCCAAGCTTTTTTTGACGTGGGACTCTTAGCTCCTGTAGTCGAGCTAGTAGCCTGCGAGAAGGCTCTTCAACAGAAGGAAGGAAGGGGCATTGACGATTAAAAAATCGTTATACGCCTTCCTAATAAATCCGCTCATCAAACTTTCCAGCTGCCATAATCTCCGTCAAGTTAAAAAACTCTTCCTCCCGAAAAGTTCATCCTCGTAATGTTAGTCATAATTTATGTCAAAATCAAATATCCACCATTCAGAAATTTGCATTTGTCCAAGATGTCCTGATCTCTTAAGCATCAGTACTGGATTCATTTTCTTTTCAGTGCTGGATTCATATCTTTCCCTGCTGAACGTCGGTCATATGAGTGTTGACTGCTCGCGACTTTAATCCAGTAGGTCTGAAGTGTTAAGCTCGGTGTAATCCATTCAAAGGAATCCGCTCGCAATCTAGTTCGCTATCAGATGCACCACTACTTCGCGATACACTGGACTGCCTCCTGCTCTTGCGACTCTGATAAATAAAAAAGATAGACGTTAATAAGCACCTCTTTCCAATATCCTCTACTGTGAAGAAGTATCATTCACCATTCGACCCCCTATTACAATGGCTTTTAATAAGAGAAGCCTTTAATCACATTGTCTCATCTACACGTGCACATATCCGCGTTCTCCATATAAGGGAGCCAATTGGCCCCACCTGGATTGGCTTTATGTATAGTTATCGTTAGAACTACCTTACCTTTCAACCTAACACTAATTGTTTTAAATTCATATTTTGTATTTGCAGTTGACGATACGAATCGTCATCTTCATCATCATCACCACTTCTTCGCTGCTAAAGGACTATAGGTCCTTCACTAATGCTCGTCATCTGACTCTATTTTGACAAGAGTGAATTAGATAAGAATGTTGATCTATCACTTTGCGGTCTTGCCCCAGCACAGTCACAAATGGATTTATTTTTAGATACACTTTGCGCGCGAAACAAACAAAGGGCCGTCAATTTTAACCAATCAGAAGAAGCCATATCACGCGTGACTGCTTCTGCCATGTTTTTTCAGGGACATGACAACTGATTTTCGCGGGAACGGGTATTCTAAAATCAGACTCATTTGTGACTGTGCTGGGGACCCCACCCATGCCATAACAACACTCTTATCTTATTCACTCTTCATTTTGAGCAGTGACTTTTGCCTCACGCCAGTTTAGTCCTCTCTCCTCAATTTCTTGCAAGTGAGTCAGGGTCTCCCTCTCTTAAGTTTCTCCTACGGATTCCCTTCCAAGGCTATCTTGTCCACATGTCCATCTGGTCTCCTCAGTGCGTGGCCAATCCTAATGAATTGTTGTTATTGTACGGTCTTCGTTTTTGTGATTAGCTCGAGTGCATTTGGCCTCGCTCAGAACCAGCTGCAAGCGTTTTTAGGAGTATCAATGCTTAAAGTTGTGTTTGCGTCTTGGTGATTGGACAGTTGAACTGCTTCCATTATGAAACTCACTCTAACAATTGAAAGTAATCCCAAGGTACAAGACGAGATTCCCAGGATTGGTAAGTTCAACTGGCAAAAAGCTGACGTCCTAAGAGTTAAGTTTCCTTTTGGTCGGAGCGAGTCCGCCCTTCTTGAACTTCCACTTCAACCGAAAAATAACTTTAAATCACATAAAGTAACTGTTACAGTCAAGTCAATCTAAAATATTTTCAAAGGAATCGCTTGTATCCGAAAGAAATAAGTTTTAGAATGGCCTATTTTGTTTTCTTGAATAATTGTGATGTGTTACGGTTGCCCTATTGTTATTAGACAAAAGCTCTTTGTGTCAGAACAATAGGGCAACCGTAACACGTCACCATTATTCAAGATGGTGGCGCCCGCGAAATTTAAAAACGAGAGTAAGCGATTTTAAAATTCCCTTTTCCAGATATAAACACTTTTTTAAAAACAAATTTCGAACAAATTTGTTTGTAAACATAATTTCCTTCCGTTTAAACTTATTCTGTAGTAAGAGTGAAGGTTCCCTTTGAAGTGACTCCGACATTGAATTAACTTTTCAAATTTTAGCTTCGGAATCTCTCTCCGTAGAGTTATTTAAATTTCAACTCAAAAGGGACAAAAAAACCAGTATTTTGACATTACCTGCCCTGATATCTGTCCAAAACTAGAACGACTTGTATCGCTTAGTCCTGGACTGTTCATAAGCGTCCTGTTTTGCTCGTCCGATGCAAGGCCACGCACTCGCACTTGTCCATCTGAAAAAGCAATAGATGGTTTGCAACCGATCTCTAGAGACACAGATAACCATGCTGTAACGTACAATTGCTGGAGGACGAACAAAAGTTGCTTTCGTCCACCAACATGGTGGCGATGACCTGCGGTGAAAACCACTCAAGGAAAGGAAAGGAATTGCACTAGCGCTGGAGCACTAATTGGGGTCACTGTAAACTGAAATTAACAATTAACGGAAATCAAGTCAAATGTTGGTTTTTTAGGAGAGGGGAAAACCAGAGTACTCGGAGAAAACCTCTCGGTGCAGAGTAGGGAACCAACAAACTCAACCCACATAAGACGCTGCGTCTGGGAATCGAACCCAGGCCACATTGGTGGGAGGCGAGTGCTCTCACCACTGCGCCATCCCTGCACCCCAAGAGAAGATAAAACCGGAGAAAAACCTCTCGGAGCAAAGTAGAGAACCAAGAAACTCAACCCACATATGACACCGGATCTAGGAATCGAACCCAGGCCACATTGGTGGCAGGCGTATTCTCGCACCACTGCGCCATCCCTGGTCTCATTCTCAGAGACTGAAATACATCGAGTAATTGTCAAGAGATGCACATGTCCTTTTGAGGTAAGTAATGGAATCCATTTCAGCCAAGGATAAAAGGATTGAAATAAACCGAAAGCAGCGCACAAACGTTACCTGATACGTGAACGACGAAGGTGTTCCGCTTGCTCTCAATGGAACCAAACTATAAAAGAGGCAAAATAAGTTAGCTTTGTTGATATTTCACTCTCTAAGTGGCAAAAGAATTTTGAAAATAGAACGTTCTGATTTCTCATGACTCTCATATTCTAAACAACAAAGGAATATATGATGCTTCGATCCGGTCGTGCAGACAAGGTTAACTTTAAACATAATGATGATTATGACAATAACGACGATGATGCTGATGATGACGATGATGCTGATGATGACGATGATGCTGATGATGACGATGATGATGATGACAATGACGATGACGATGACGATCACGATCACGACGACGACGACGACGACGACGATGATGATGATGATGATGATGATGACGATAATGATGATGATGAAAACGACTGCGATGATGATGATGATGACGATGAAATGACGATGATGACGACGATAATGAAAATGATATTGATGACGAAGACGACGACGAGTTTACGTTAAGGAAATAAGGATGTTATTGTTGTTACCATGACGATTATGACGATGATGATGACGTCGATAATGATGAAAACGGTGAAGACGTGATGAAGTCAATGGTGACGAAGACAATGATGAAAGCGATGATGATGATGATGGCGTGATGACAACAACCATGATAATGATGATTATGATGATGACGACGATGATGAAAATGATAACGGTGATGCTAACAAAGCAAAGGCCGTGTTATGTATGGGTTACCATGTTCAGGCCTCTCTCTCTCTAAACGGTCAGACACAAAGATACGGTAATATTATAAAGTGCCCATCAAACAGGCGACAACAGGTACCTCGGAAGATGATGATCCGCTCAATGTCTGGTTCTTCGCCTTGAAATTATTGAGTTGGCTTTTCATCGATTTTGAAGAAGAGTCGGATTTGCTGTTGCTCGTGCTATGGGAAGGTTTGGTTAACAAGTAACGTTTGTCAGGGTCAATGCAGCATAAAACTCGCCGATACTCCAACCGAACCTGAAATGTACAGTAAAGTTAGGGTACAGTAAATGAAATCATGTTTTAATTCAAGCCTTCTTTTACCAAAAACGAGACACAGCGGGGACTGTAAACTCCAAAAAGTAAGAGGTACATACACAACCTCACGTACAGTCCCTATAGGGGCTTTTGAGCGCCATGAAAGAACGGAACACATCAACAATGTTGTTTAAAGAATCCCAACTGGTCGGAGGCAAACCAGTTGGCTATTTACAAGTGCAGCTGAGAAGTTGAACCAGGGACTACCAGGAACAACTTGGGTGGTTAGAACGGGTCATGAACCCGGGATCGCTGGATCTCAAGGCAAGCGCCCTAACCAAAGGGCCACATTGTCTCCCTCAGCGGAGGAGGATGGATTTGTGGATGGACAAGTCACTGATTGACAGTTAGAAACTAACCCCTTTATTGGTCTTTTAACGATTGATGAGTAACAGTGCTTACATGTTTAATTAATTCAACAAAAGTAAACGAATTACCTTCTCATCTCCGACACAATGGAATAAAAAGATAAACACACCCTGAAATAAAAAAGTTTGAAAAATAAGTTCAAGACAATCCAAACTAAAACACAACCCACCCCACCGAGTCCTCCTTTCCTCACCCCATCCCCCAAAAATAACCTTGCCATAAGAGATGTTGAAAATGTTTTCAACGCGTCACAGTGACCTAGATTTACCCTTGTAAGTAGATCGCGTTTTTCTCACGGAGCCGTCGTTAATCAGACAACAGAAACTGAAGAGATTTATATTTCAGTAACAGCTCAGGCATACTTGAAAAAAGTACAAATACTCATGGACAGGAGAGAAACCGAAGACCTTCCGAGTACAATTTCGGAATAATTCGGAATAAATTTCTTCATTGCGTCAGACGGTTGGCGTATGGTAATTTACGACTTACCTGAAGCGTATTGAAAATGGTGAAAAAGTAAGCCATAAACAGCGATTCTTGATTGATATAAAAGACGCCAAACAACCAGGTGAGACCCAAAATACAGGTAAGAAGCATACAGGCCTTGGACCAGCGCCTGTCGTGACATAAAAATGCATTTCCGTCATTTATGATGTCCAACAGAAACGAGGAAAGAGCACAATTACGCTTGGGGTGGGTTTACGCAAGATGATTGGTTTAAAAGTCGTGCGCCACATTCTCAGCCAATGGGAAGTAACATCCAAACCAACTGGGACTTTTTCCCGCGCTTGGCGCCGGCTGCATGTACCAAATCGCTGCTTTGTGATTGGCAGACTAAATTACCTGGCAGTGTTGTAATTGGCTAAAGTTAATAACCAGCTCTAGTTTTAAGCCAATCGTTTGCAAGGAGAACAAAAAAAGCCACTCATAGATTCGAAGCACTCATACAGTCACAGCACTTTCCGCGTTTGAAATGTCTTCCCTAACAACGTCGTTGTAGCTGATTACACGGGTCTTTTAGCAGCGCTTGCAACTTGGCTATTATTTAATATCGTAACAGCGGTTTGCATGTCTAAGTCATTGTTTGTCCTGTTTTGGTTTTTTCTTTCGATTTGAGGCAAGCCAATCACATTGTACCTTGAGAGAGAGGCCATACAACTAAATTACAGGCTCTTACCGAATTTTACTTGTTCTCTTCTTGTTGCTTGCCGGGCCTGAGTGAGCCATGATTCTGAATGTCATGCCTAAAAAGATGAAGTTAAACTAGAGGAAAAAAAGAGAAACCAGTGATAATAATTTAATCTCTGTGAAAATGAAAATCATTTTGTACAAAACCAAGTGTGACAATACCACACGTGGACAGAAAAGTCAAATTATGTTATCTCAATGGCTACAATGGATAATCCTCCATTAATGCCGGGCATCACCTCGATAGCATTGTTAAAGTTGGGGAGTGGAAGTGTGCGTTATTTGGTAGCTTGCGGGTGACAAGAATCTAGTTATAGGGTGGTTTCTTTGGCAACAGTGCTCAGCAAATTTCAAAGTTTTGAAGAGTCAGTTACGAAGTACATGAGACTTCCAATCTTCAACTTTCAGGACAGTTAAAAAACGTATGTAAAGCACTGATGCGTTTTCCGTTGCTATGTCAAATTTAGGCGAAGTTTTACATTTTTCATTGCATTTGCATTTTTTCAAACCTCAGCGTGGTAATAAAACTTGACGGAAAATAAAAAATGAAATTCCACGGAACATTCTGTTAAAAACAATACTTTGACGTAATGGGTTGAAATATCAGAATCGCTTACCGCCAGCACTAACAGAACGGGTCCAACGAAAGACCAGATAAATCCACGATCAAGTGATAGCCAACAGCTGTAAGAAATAACAAATAAATAAATAAATAAATAAATAAATATTATTAGTATAATTTTCAGCGGTGAATATAAGAATTTAGTGTTATATTCACCGCGCTACCCGGTGAATGTAACATTTTGGAGGCGCGGCTGCTAAGCCAATCAAGCACTTTTCATGCCTTTTTATCTTGTTTTAGCCCGTTGTTTTGCACTTTCTTGATATTCACCGCTGAAAATTACATTAAAACAATTATTCGCCTCAGGCTCAGTAAATATTGGGGAATATTTACCTCGACTACGTCTCGGTAAATATTCACCAATATTCACTTCGCCGTCGGCGAATAATTGTCAATTAATAATAATAACAATAAAATTTTCAAAAATACAAACACAATTTTGAATTAAGGAACATGTTTCGATGTTTCAAACGCCACCATCAGCCACATTGAGTATGACAGTAAAATTTTTACAAGATGATCCGTATATATAACTATCAATACAAGATTCTTTATAGATTAAATGTTCGTTACAGGCAGATAAATTCAAACTAGCCAACAATATTAATTATAGATAACACAACAGTAAAAGTTTACAAGCGCAATGCTAAAATGACATGATCAACTTGTTTGTTAAGTTTAGCATTACATAATAATAATAATAATAATAATAATAATAATGATGATGATGAAGATAATGATAATAACAATAACTGACAAAACAACCTAAAAAAGGAAACTGATTTTAGTTTCCCATGTTCCCCTCTCCACAATATAGTAACTAGTGGGTATCAATTTATTTAAAGTACGCCAAGGTTTAAGGCGAGAATAAGAAAGGTGATGGGCAGTTCAGTCGAAGTACTATCGCAAACATTAGCCTGTTCGAGTATAACACCCCTAAATTTGAAACGCGCGAGAAACGGCCACCCGAAACGTGCGAGCTTCTCGGTTACACATTACTCGCTGCCTTTTCTCTTTATTATTTCATGCGTCGTGCCCAAAGGACCGAGCGAGATAGGGACTGCTTGCAGTCAAATGAAACGTGCGTCAGTCACCACACTTACTAAGCTGGAGTTCCGTATCCTTGATGAAACATAACGCCAGATGTTACAACTATCACGACTGGTAGACCTACATGAAAGAAGACGAAAGCAAAATGTTTATGCTCGAGACAGTAAACAGTGCATTTCACGCGTCCTGATTGTTTAATTTACTCGGGAGTCTGAACTCTGGTTGATTAACTGGAGGTGCACTCTTCATCGCCGCTTCGGTGAATAGTTAACGAATCACTCCAGATTTCAATAGGAGTGAAGACCCGAATTTACCCCGAAACCGCGCGTACTAATTTACTTTGATACTTTGCCCACTTTGTTCGACGTGGACGAGATGGAACAATGGCGAGGGACTTACCATAAAGCAGTTATATCCTGAGGTGAGGTTTGCGTCGACGTCGTCGTCTCATCTAACGCGCTTATAGAATACCGGTAACAATTATCAAAGAGCCTAAGCACGCCATGTTTTTGAGACGCGGACGGCAACCAGAAGTGAACATTTTGCATGCCAGGAAATTAGTGATTCCCAGACTTTTAAACTAATCGTCTCTAATGTAGACATTTAGCGATATAAGTGTGGATGTGTGAGGACAAGTTGAAAGAGAAAACAGCTCACTTCCGGTTGCCGTCCGCGTCTCAATAACAGGGAGCTTTAGTAACGACAACGGCGACGGCAACGAGAACATCACAAATTTGCATATTTAGTAGGCAAAAACAATAGCTTCGCACGCTCTGCACGTGCGTTTTTCTCTTTTGTTCATTTCTTTGCCGTCGTCGGCAAAGCAACAACGTGAAATAGACAAATTTGAGGTTTTATGAAGAACGTCAGCACTTGAGGTTAAATTTTCGTTTTCTACCCTAAATTAAGATTAACTCATATCCGTTTCATTCTTGAGGGACTGCCACACCATTGTCATGTTAAAAAGTTTGGAACAGTCTCGAAGTGATTACAATATTGGATATTTTGTTTTGAGATGACATTCTCGTTGCCGTTTCCGTCGTAGTTGCTAAAATTCCCTCGCTATTGTTAAAAAGTTGAAAACAATTGGAAGGGTTACTCTTGATTCATCCTATTGATGGGGTAGGGTCGTTCCTCTTGTTGAACACTATATTTCATTGGCTGTATCGTGTCGTACTTCCTATTGTTTTCTGTGATAGATCCATTGTTAGGGAGCTTAAGATCTTACGACAGCGACGGTAACAACAACGGCGCAAAATAATGATATCATTGGTTTAAAGAGAATAAATAATCGTGTTGCACGTGCAGCACGGATTTTAGGACAGATTCTTGCGGTACTCTGCATAAGGACGACGTGACGACAACGTGAGCATGCAACAGAGAATCTTTTATCTTCTAATTTCACTTTGTAACCACTCGTACCAATTTATTTTTACGATACTTCGCCCAAATTGTAAGAAGTGAACGAGATAGAATAAAGCAAAAAAAAGCAAAATAAAATAAAGCAAAATGATATTTTGAGGTGACGTTTTCGTTGAAGTCGCCGTCGTAGATCTTAAGGTCCCTGTTATCTTTGTTCGTTCTACTGTTCTTTTGGCCTATCTTGAAGCCCGTTCAATGAGGTACAACACGACCCTATTGCTGTGCCCTGTTTGAGGGCACTGGGGAAGTTAGAGCCTCAATTATGATAACATATAGTTCTTACCCCATCCAAGAGAAAAGAAAATCTTTTTGGTTGTTGAGGACGACGTTTTGGTGTGAAAGACTTTAACGAGCATCAGATAAAGCATAACTCCTTCTAAAGCCATCCAGGCAAATGATACCAGGAAAAAATAGTGAAGAGCAATGGCGATGCTTTTACATACCAACTAAAATCAAAGGGACAAAGAACAGAAGAAAACGAATCATCGAGTAAAATGAGAGAGAGAAAAAAATAAGAAATATAGGCTCCTACTCGGGTGCTTAATGATTCGACTGTTAAAGCGGTAAAAAAGTTAAGGCGCCGAAAGTAATTTCAGGACGATTTTGTTTGCATTGCTATGCTTAGTGAGTCACATAAAATTCCCGCCAAATTCTCAACCAACTGCCAGCAAAGCAAGACCAGGTATAACTGGCTCGAACGCGTTTCCCGCGCTTTGTGCCGGATGCAAGTAACTGCTTTGCGTTATGACTGGTACATTTGAATGTAACGTAGGCGTCTGCTGTAATTGGCTCGTTTGAATGTCTGTGACTGCTGTGATTGGTTGAGGTAATTTGGATTTGTTTCACTGTACCTTTCATAGGTCCGCAAGCTCTGAAATTTCAAAAACATTAAACAATGGGTTTACTTTTTACTGCTGCCAGTATCTTTGCAGCGAGAGTTGGCGGACCGTTAAACCCGACAGAGTAGCTCGAAATTAGCCAATAACAATACTGAATATGACCCATCAACCCATTCGATTGACAGCAGTGAAAAAAAGGAATTGAACGTGAGAAACTGAATGCGTTAGAATGTTGATGAAAGTACTTGAATTAAAACCTCTGTATCATATCAAGTTGAAGTAAATGGATTATACTCACTTTATTGGCTGTTTTGTTGATGCCAAATAAAAATACCACTTGAGCAAAGATTAATGCTATCGTCAAGTTCTTGTGAATGAAAGTTCGGCCAGATTTCGAAAACCTGCAAGAATTAAGCAGGGGCATGAATAATAGAGTGAGGAAACTACCTTGCCATACAAACAGGTTTCAGAAATCTCCACAATGTACAGCCGTCACTGGATTCTATAGGCAAGCGCTAAATTTTCCTCTTATTTTGTCCAGATCGTGGGTCATTAAAATGTGTTCAAACGACAGTATTTGAAATGCTCGACAAATAAATCTTGCTACCTGGTGTAGTTACATTACACCCGTATCTCGATAGTCGAATGAGTTCTTTGGGGGTTTTAAAACTGCATCTGTTCGCTACTCTTGAGTGACCAAACCGCCCAAACCAGAAGCTCAGGGGAGGGAGACAAAGTTAAGGCAATTGTGCTTCCCCCTTCCCAATTTTCGCGCAGCCTTAAAGTCGGAGCTCTTCGTTCGAAAAAGAAACGTTGTACACTTGCTGTGCCTAAACGCCGTTAGGCTTCAAAGTTAGTTTATACACAATTGTGTTGTATGATGCAAGTCCAACGTGTTTGACTCTCCTTGTGCAATTGAATTAGATCACAAATACCTCGAACAAATTAAAAAAGGAGTTCTAGTAAGAAACGCATATTTTGCTATAAACCTCACCTGAAGAAGTAAAATGTAAGAAAGGCAAGACACAAGGCTACAACTGATATGCTGACACCAATGTAGGTTATAAGACTCAACGCCAGTTGGTGTCCCTTCTGCAAATGTACAAACGAAAAACTGAAATGAGACTGAGAAATGCATTACCGCGTATTTGAGAGTGACAAAGGGATAATGTGGTTTCAAAGCTCAGTTGGTTAGAGCGTCGCACTGGCATCGCGAGGTCACGGGTTCAAACCCTATTGAGGTCCTGAATTTTTCAAGCTTCTCCACGCAATTGCTAAAATTGCGTTCATAACTAAGAGGATCATAGCTTTACTTGAGTATTGACACCATTTCGAAGTGCGCAGATCTCAGAGAAAACATAACAAAGATAACCGCGTCCCTAGATTAACTGACATTAGTATAATTGCATAGGTGATTATTGAAAATTATCTGCGCTGATTCAGATTGGTTGCACTTGATATCACATTAATAACCCAAGCGGTTTTTTTCAAAATGGCCGCAAGCCGTTTTGTCGAGGTGACAGACGAAGGAACTAATTGTTTTAGAGAAAATACATATATTTCAAATAATCACCGATGTAATTATACTAAGACAATTATTCAAATGCAAATTACCATGAATGTCTTGGACATGTATGCTATAGAGTGGAGACCATGTCGAAGTGAGCAGATCTCAGAGAAAACATAGCAAAGACAGCCACGTCCCTAGATTAATCGACATTACAAAACATGCTCACCGATATTGCAGATATGTCTTGTTTGACGCTCATCAACACTGCAAAACTTGTCAAGTGATAACAGTGGCAGACAGTGTGAGTTGTGTTCGACGAATTAACCTGGCATCCTGTGTGAGACCAGCTGATGTTCCTATGAATATCAAAAGAAGTTTTTACATGTATTCTCATGGTGTAGTCTTATCGGAATCGAAAGACAATAGGGAAGATATCTGTTTACAAATATTGCTTTTGTTATTCAAATTTGCCAACCACAGGAACAAAAGACCCTTTGTTTCCACTGCCAATGAGGCTCTTGTTGGGCCATTAATGACAATAGACGACGTCAGCGATATCTTTCCTGTAGGCCTTATGCATAATTACGAAACATGCTCAAGATTCACCACCAAGCTTGGTTTGCACAAAATTATTCACATCATCTGGACATGGAATACTGTTCGCACGTGGGTTTTCTTTACAAGTTTGCTCCTTTGGGATTTGGCTAGCTCATGCTAGAATTTACAAGTTTGATTTTCGAATTCGAGGCTTGGTGGTTAAAGAGACCAATTTCGATATATTAAAATTCAGTCCTAAACAAAAGGCATCATTTCGAGGCTCTGGGGAATAAACAGAAGGATTTGCATGAGTTTATTCCCCAGAGCCTCGAGATGATGCCTTTTGTTTAGGACTGAATTTTAGGGTGCGTTCGATTGACCCTATTCCGGAATAAGAATACTTGGAGTGATGATTTAAAACGGTTATGTCTAGCGTTTTGAAGCAACAAGGATAATAAAGATATGTTTAAAATAGCATGTTAGCAGGTGTTTGACAATTTTAATGTGAATCTCCGTAAAAACGAATGACTTTTCTCTTCTATTCCACGTATTCCTATTCCGGAATACGGTCAATCGAACGCACCCTTAATATATCGAAATTGGTCTATTAGCTAGTCAGACGTCATCACGCATAAGGCCTGTTACAAGCTGAACTTGTGTACCTGTCTATGTCCAGAAATACACACGATGCATTGTTTTCTTCCTTACTAACCTGAGCGGAGTGAAAAAACATATAACGTCAATGTTTTAGGCGAAACATTTTCTCTTTGACACTGACTTGTGTCCTTTAATGAACCTCTATAGATGCCCACCCAATTTTGACGTTCAACGCGAAGTGCCCCTTTAAGGCCAAGGCTTTGCTACCTGGCTACCGCAAGATCAGATGCAAATCACGATTATTAAAAGTTCGTAGTGCATTTGTCGGTTCATTGGTTCGTTTCCTCATTTATTTATTAACTTAGATATAACCAAGGTTTGCTTCTATGGGCTGAGTTTGATTGTTCGTTACGTTACCCCGCTCTTAGCGGTATTTTTCCTGGTAGTCCGGTTTTCACATCTCTGAGTCATCTAATTCAACCAACATTTGCTTCAATACGATTTGATCTGCTTAAATTGCTTAAATTGATCATTGCATAAAACCGCCCTTTTTTCATCAACATTACTTAACAGCATGGCTTACCAATGTGTGTTGCAGCGTTATTACAACAGGATCTTTGAATGTTTTCTTTGTGAGAGGACGGAGGTTTAAAGAAACGACCGCCGAGTTTATGGAGGGAGGTTCTTCTTGATGATCCTCTGCACTGTAAAGAGAAGTAACGACACTTTCAATTTAATTATAAAGTTGGGAAGAACAACATGAGGCGGTATGGCTCGATGAGACCTTACATGGTGATGATGATGATCACACCAGTGATGGCGATTAAGATGATGACTGACGCTGTTGCTGATGATGATGATGATGATATTGTTGACGAGGCTGAGGATGATGACGATGACGATAAGGATGACGATGTTGATGATGTTGATGATGACGATGTTGATGATGTTAATGATGACGATGTTGATGATGCTGAGAATGATGATGATGACGAGGACGACGGAGATGATGCGGTAGGCCGAAACAAATTAATTCGCCCAGTGACAAATAAGTTCACAGATGAACGCGCGTGTTACATATGTGATATTCCTCGTTCTTTAAGCCCTAGTGCCAAAAAACACGTATTGCCCGAACCACTCGATAAATTTCCTCTCTTTTAAAAATTGATACCATTGACGATGCAACTTCTATTTTCTTCTATTTTTAAGTGAAACACTTTTTTCAACAAATCTTTACAGCGGATTATTATAAACATACTCGCTTTAGAAGAAGTACAACGAATAGCGCAAATCAGTGTGAAGAGCTTACCTCCTTACACCTCTTGGAGTCAGCAACACGGCAAGCGTCTTGTATGAAACAAACGTGGCATAATCGGGTTTGGAACCTGGAAGCAAGTTGATTAAAACATATCATTTAATTGTACTTTTATATCATAACCTATTTTAGCTAATTAACAGACACGTATTTGCGACGTCGCCACGCCCTACAGCGTGATTAAGCAAACGTCGGACTGACATTTGCGTTTAGCCAAAAATGGATGAAAACTTGTTCGACTTTAACTCATTCCTTTTGCCTGTCAGCTCCATATATCCAGAAACTGCTCAAAGGACCAGGACAAGTTAGAACTGCTACAAATCTCGGAAATGACACACCGCGCACCGGTGGCTCAGTTGGTTGAGCACAGAGCTGCCATGCGGGAGGTCGTGAGTTCAACTCCGGCCGGACCAACACTCAGGGTCTTTAAATAACTGAGGAGAAAGTGCTTCCTTTGTAATTACATCCACAAATGATTAGACTTTCAAGTCTTCTCGGATAAGGACTAGAAACCGTAGACCGCGTCTCACAAATATCTTCCATGTTTATTAGTTCCCTGTGGGACGTTAAAGAACCCACACACTATTCGAGAAGAGTAGGGGATGAAGTTCCCGGTGTTGTGGCTGTCCTCTGTGATTATATGGGTGGGTGGGTATAGCAGGTCCACATCAGCTGAATAGCTGCCAATACTTCAACCTGCTCAAACAAATAAATAACAACAACAACAACAAGTCGCTTTGAAAGTAAAGTAGAAAGAACAAACAATCATGAGGTGCTCAGAGATCGTCAGTTTTCGCATACGACCTATCAATGCACCTATGACGTAATTCAAGAAGGAGCTGAAAAAGCAGACGAACGAAAAAAGGAAAATTTGCTAAAGCTTACCCTATGCCAAAGATATCCACGATTAGAAATTGCCGAGTAAAAATCGGAAAAACGAAATCTTTTTGGCTCAGTTTGAAATAGTTACTTGCAAGGTTTAACTGTTTTGC
The DNA here is from genome assembly GCA_949126865.1 of Montipora capitata. NCBI lineage: Eukaryota > Metazoa > Cnidaria > Anthozoa > Scleractinia > Acroporidae > Montipora > Montipora capitata. The sequence goes on along the minus strand of OX421457.1, from coordinate 26,660,190 downwards.
AAGTTTATGTAACAGAAACGACATGAAAAACTTGATAGAGAATGTTCTATCGAAATTTCAAATTTGGCGGGCCGTACTTTAGAAAACGGCCCGCTAATTTAGCCAATCACAGCGCGCGTACTATCTGCGAGATATAACGACTCTTACCAGTGGATGAATATTCGTTCACAATGGAAGCTGGAAAAGAAACAGCGTTGGCAAATTCCACATCTCCTTTTTCTTGCTGCGTCATAACGAGGGACTTTGAAGTTCGGAGTTCTGCGATTGCTGACACAGTGATTACTGGTAGAATAGAACAAATTGTTCCAATTAAACGTTTTATAAACTTATGAAAAATCATGCCCAAAAATGCATGTATAATTTTCATATCCAACAAGAAATGTACCTATCTCCAACGATACGTTCAGTGTTAGCCGGCTCGTGTTAATTTTCAGCCGGGTTAGCGTAAATGTAGCTGCTTATCTTTACTTGAGGAGTAGAGTTTAGGCTTAAGTAATGCAGTGAAGTTTCGTTGACGAGTACGGGAAATGAGATCTCTGCCATGGGTCGAAACTCACAGTGTTGAGCATGCGTGGCGGTTACTTTGCGACCGAATCCTCACGTGATACTATCATCTTTTGTGGGCTCACTTTACAACAGCGGATTTACTGTAAAGGAATGCGCGGGACATAGCTGGCTCAAGTCACAGTCAGCAAACATATCATGGGGCATGCGGTTTGAAGAGTGCTGTCCAAGGTTGAGGACGGCGGTTGGATCAAAGTGAATAGGGAGCTTAAGCAACGACAACGGCGACGGCAACGACAACGTCATCTCAAAATATAACTTTGCGTTATTTTAATCGCTTCGTGACTATTTCAACGCTTTTAATATGTCAAGGGTGTGGTAATTCCTCAAAGATGAGACCAATCGGAAAGGCACTTCATTTTAGGCGAGGAAATGAAAATTTATCCTCAAGTGCTGACGTTCTTCATAAAACCAAAAACTTGGCTATTTCACGTTGTTGTTTTGCTGACGACGGCAACGAAATGGACAAAAGTGAAAAACGCACGTGCAGGGCGTGCGAAGCTATTGTTTTTAACCACTAAATATGCAAATTCGTGACGTTCTTGTTGCCGTCGCCGTTGTCGTTGCTTAAGCTCCCTAGTATCGAGCCATGGCAGAAGTCTCTTTTCCTGTACTCGTCAACCCAGCAAACGCCAAAGAAAAGCGACCTCTGCTAGCAGGGAACAGTCAAGCAACAACAGGTTGCAAAATCGGTGAGACACTCTTGTTAAAAAAACACCTTTTCTAGCTTTCAATACCCGCCAGATCTTGAAATCCAACCTTTCCCACTTCCCACCTCCCTCCCCTCCCCCTATCAACGTTGACTGTTCAGGTTTTCAGCATTATTTTGTATTGCTAGCAACATTGTCAAGGGGGAGGGGGGGCTGCAGTGTGTGAGATATCTAAAAATACTGTACCAATAGCTAAAGACGTAAGCCATACAACACTACATCCCCGTTTTGAGACGTCTCTGCAGTCAAATTCGCAGTAAATTCGCTTCCGGAAGTTGACCATCACCTGTTCCTAAACTTTGCAAGAAGACACGAACACAAAAGAACCGCAAATATTGAAGTCAAAATCCACAAGAAAAGAACTTGGAAAGCAAGAACGTTCGCTTGAACATTAACTAGCCAGAGGGGATCATTGAAATCAATAATTTCACCCCTACTGGGCTCAACAGAGACCGACGATGAGGGGAAAAATATTAGTTATGATTAAATCCAAAAAACGAGAGATAGTTAAGTTAGGGAGAAGAGCAAAAGGACACTTTGTACTGCTTAAACTTTAAAATATGCGCGCATTTAATCACTTGTATTTCTGGACACATCTATAAAGTTAAAAAAAAAACGTTTATTAATATACGGTCGTATTTAAAGCAAACAGCCTGTCAACCCGAGTATGTTAAAAGTGGAACTGGAAGCAGCAACCACCGAGCAAATAAAAAACGAGATCAAAGAGCAAATAATGCGATCGCTAAAGGCATCACAACTGAACTCCGAGGAAACTGTGGAAAATGACCGTGATCAAAGGCGATCGAAAGTCTCCAAATCAATCTTAAACAACCAAAGGGGAGCTTGAAAAGCAGCAAGTCCTTACGTGACACGCGGCACCGCTGGCTCAGTTGGATGAGCATCGGATTATCTTGCGAGAGTTCAAGGTTTCGAACCCAGTACCCATCGTTTCCGTTAGCCGGCGGGGCCTTCGCACGAGAAAGCAAAGGGCTCTGGAGACAAAGAAAATTCAAATTCTTTCGTTGGTTAGCCTATCGAACCATAAAGTCGTGAACCGGAAGTAAAAATGGCCGATGTGGCGTAGTAAAATGACCATTGGGTTCCTTTAAAACTACGTTTGTTTCGGTTGGACACGAAGGGACACATTCTCTAACTTAAGGGCACTTCGCTTCACATGGAGACTCTTCGACTGTAATCCTTTTGAGCGCCGCCATGTTAAGTACTATTGACGATTGACGACTAATATATGAACTCCGGAAGTCCTAGAATCTGGCACTGCAAATCTCAAGGTCTCCAGAACCCTTCGTTTTCTCGTGCGAAGGCCCCGTCGGCTAAGAGAAACAATGGGATCTGGGAACGAGAATGGTTCGAACCAAGTTGGGACCAATACTCTTCAAAACTTAAGGATATTGACTGAAATAAGCGAGAGAAAGTTCTGCCTTTATGCAGCTGCAAATGAATAGACTCTCATGTCTTTTCTATACACCGTAAACGCCTTCTCGCAACCCTTCAATGTTCATAAATTCCACACACTATCCACAAAGTGCTCAGCTACTACAACGGCTATTGTGATTGGTTCATAGGCACTAACAATATTCAACGGAAACAATGGAGCCAAATAGAATTGCATCCTTCACCTGCCGGTCCAGTCCCAGGGAACCTTAAATAACAATGACCACAACCAGGTTTTTTGAGCCCGCGAGACTGATCACCCCCAGCAAACCATTGTTTTAACGAAAACCGCTGGTCAGCAACCTGGTTCTGGTCATTGCTGTCTAAGGTCTTCCGTCCGGGGTGGTATATGCGGAAAGAGTAGGACACAGAGATCCCGATGTTGCGGTCTGGTCTATTCTTGGTTTTCATCCACGTGATAAGACGGCCATGTTGGTGTACAAAACAATAGAAAATGGCCTCACAAGTTTTGCATAATAATAGAATAAAATTACCAAAAGACATTTTACTGCATTGTCCTGTATTCCAACATGGCGGCCGTGACGTCAGATGAAAACCCTCAATTCTCTCCAGCGAAAAGTAGCCAACCGGACTTCAACAAAGTTGTCTAAAAAAAGCAACTGAGGCCACCTCAATAGAAACAGCCGTAAGTCAAGGGTATTTTGGCTGCGTTGGGTTGAGCATATTCGTCGTTGTAGTGTAGTGGTGAAGACACAGAACTATACATCTGGCCCCAGTTGTTCAAAAGGTGGATAGCGCTATCCACCGGATAAATTACTACCCAGTGGATTGAGTGGTTTTCATTCAATTGAGTGTCGAAAGTAATTAGATAATTACTTTGGTTTATGATTACTTCACTCAGTGATTGGTTCAAAGTTCTCGCGCCATTTTTTCAACCAATCAGAAGTGAAACTAAAACCAATCGTGGCTCGCGCGTGCACATTTTCCCGCGCTTTGTGTCGGCTACGTTTAATTACTTCGAGTTTTGATTGGTTTACTGGATTGTCTCCGTCCTTTTTGATTGGCCAAAGTAATTACTTTGGTTTTGGTTTTACGACACTCATTCGAAAACCGCTTTAAGTCATAGCGCAACCAATTGCGCTATCCAATGGATAGTGATTTATCCGGTGGATAGCGTTATCCACCTTTTGAACAACTGGGGTCTGGAGGGTCCTAGTTCGCGTACCGGTAAGTGCATAGTACAGGTCTTTGTTCCCTTACTATATTACAAACGTTGAGAGTGAATGGGTAAGTGTATGAATACAGAAACCGATAAGATGATACGCAAAAAAACAAGAAGATGGATTGAGATGCGTGTTGGTGTTTTCAGTCCTTTTGGATTCAAACTGAGAACTTTGTCAGTCTGTCGCAAAGACAATAAAAACGTTTTTACGTTGACCAATCGCAGCAGGTGAAGGTGCAGACGGTTCTTTCGTTCGTTTGTTCCTTCTTTCTGTTGGTCGGTCAGTCATTCGTTGGTTCGTTCGTTCGATCGGTCGAGCGGTAAGTCGTGTGTGCGTACTTTCGGTCGGTCCGTCGTTAATTCGTTCGTCCGTTCGTTCGCTCATTCGTTCATTTACAAACCATGTGTAACCAATCGGTGCTAAGGATGGAAACGGAAGCGAGCAAACTACATTTCATTTCTTTTGCGCTCGGATTAGCCGAGATCTTTAGCTAAGCCAAGTGCTTCGTGAAGGAGCTGTAAAACAATGGCTATTTTACTTTCCATTTAAAACCATTCAATAAAAAAAGTGATGAATTTACATTTACCTATATTTTTCATCTCAGTTCCATTACTATTTGATCCATTGGCCATGTCCAGAGCGAGAACATCAAGACTGTCAATCAGTGAACTTGCTTTCTGGCCTTGAGATTCCTTACATAAAAAAATAAACCTGGTTTTCACTAGTGGACAGAAGCACAAGCAATATTCTCATATACTGTCTGATCTGACAAAAGGTACCAATCATCAAAGCGCGACAAAGTCTGCATATCTTACTTGTGCTTATGCTAGCGCCGCTAGTGACGTTCAGGCCTTATCCACAGATGATATATCCAACAACAGAGACCATCGTATTCGCCATTCGGTTATTACTATAAAATGCAATTGCTCACATACGTGTTACAGTGTTTAAGGAAACAAAGTAAACAGCCTAAGTCGTTTTTTTTTAAAAGGGGCATTCAACTCACCCACCCACCCACTCACCCACCCACTCACTCACTCACTCACTCACTCACTCACTCACTCACTCACTCACTCACTCACTCACTCACTCACTCACTCACTCACTCACTCACTCACTCACTCACTCACTCACTCTTTCACTCACTCACTCACTCATTCACTCACTCACTCACTCATTCACTCACTCACTCACTCAATCAATCAATCAATCAATCAATCAATCAATCAATCAATCAATCAATCAACCAATCAATTCTTTATTAAATAAGAAGGTTGAAAAAAGAATGGCAACTATAAGGGCTGATGCAGACCTACCAAGAGAAACAAAAGGCTACAAATTTTACAGTAATATACAAGAAAATATTGGAATATGTGCATATTAAAAATATAAAGTGTAAAAAATATTTGCATACGACATGTACCTACAGTCATTTCAAACACTAGATAATTGAAAAAACAAAGATGTCAATTCACGAGAACATCAGCAAGCATCCAGTTCATTCGTATTTGCTTTGCAACATGATTTGGTAATTTGATTGTTTGCATCTTGTGCGATTAGTTTTGCTTTAAAGCCTGGTTTTCACTAGCGACGCAAGCAAAGTGCTTTGCGCTTACGCTCGCGTTCGCCTGCGTTGTGTGACAACGGGACGTAACGCAAGCACAACGCAAGCTGTGATGTTCGTCCAATAAATAAGTCCACTCGCAGCGTCGCGTTGTAAGAGAGAACATGGAACTAGCGAATCTTTGTCTCTGCGCCTGCGCCGTCTGCTTATGCTTGCGTTATGATTCGTTTTCACTTGAAACGAATCTCTTGTGCTTGCGTCGTTATTAGGGAGCTTTAGCAACGACGACGGCAACGGCAACGAGAACGTCGTCGTTAAATGAGAATTCGCGTTATTTTATTCGCTTTGCGAATATTCCAAGCACGTTAACGTGACAAAGGTGTGGCAAACCCTCAAGAAAGAAACTAATATGAACGGCGTTCAATTTAGGACAGAAAATGAAAATTTATCCTCAAGCGCTGACGTTCACCCTAAAACCTCAAATTTGGTCATTTGACGTTGTTGATTTGCTGACGACGGCAAAGAAATGACAAAAATGAAAAGATGCACGTGCAGAGCGTGCAAAGCTATTGTTTGACGTTCTCGTTGCCGTCGCCGTTGTCGTTGCTAAAGCTCCCTATTGAAAACCAGGATAAAAGGGTACTCGATTTAAAGCCACTTTGTTTTCGAAATTTTTTACCTTTGGCATGAAGGTCCAGGACCGAAGATTTTTATTATCCAGAATATTGCTTGCCGTGCCAACTACATCCTGGGGAGATATAAATAATAATAATAATAATAATAATTGCCAACGAGGCGGCCGACCCCAGAGGGTCGGCCGTCGAGTTGGCAAATCATAGAGCCGTACGTGAGTACAGAAGAAAAATCTCATCTCAGCGTAAGGGACCTTTTTTTGACCATATTTGGGTGTAAGTAATACTCCATATTTGGGTAGTGATGTCACGTTTTTGCATGTGTCGCTTCCACCGTGTGGTTTGTGTGTTGTTTCAGCGGACGATTCAGCTAGTGAGATTGGAGGCGCTTGTAGTTGCCTTACGTGTTTGTAAATTGAATTGTAAGCAGCGGCTGATCAAGGAATAGGGTTATACCTACAAATTTCGGACAGAACGAGCGTGTTCGCTTGCGAACCAAAGTGTTCAATTGTCAATTTCGAACCAGCGTGTTCGCGTGTCAATTTTAAACCAGTGCTTTCTTTCGTCGATTGACACGTTTTTAAAGACTTCAGATCAAAGAATTGAACAAATTACTATAAAACATCTTCTTATAGCACAAAGAATTGTCCTTGAACTCCAGCGTTGCGTAATTAAAACCACTCACAACTTGGACAAAGCGGGAGTAGACAATATTGTTTGATTATTGCGTTCAATACATTTATTATCTGGTTAATCGCCGTTACAAGCCTACAACTAAATGTTGGGTTCTTTAGCTTAGCAGACATTGCTTTTCAGGGTTCATTCAATGTGAAATACAGTGCTGTTATTATTATTGTTATTATAATTTTCCTTCATCACCACGTGCGTGAAAGTTCGAGTTGCGCCGATGAAACACATTCCCTACACGGGGCTGCCGAAAGTTTTTACGCCATCAGTGTAATAGTTGAGCTTGTGTTTATACTGATAGTTAACTTTCAGCATACCATTTTGTCATGATTTATGTTCACTGCAGCGTGCTTTTTCTGTCACTTATTCTTTACGGCAGCAGTACAAAAGCAATCCACCGTTCTCTGGACAAAGAGTATAATGTTTTTACTTTAATATTTGGACTCAGACAGAACACTCTCAAAGTGTGTAAATAAAGTGTAATCGATGTAATATCCAAGGGTTCAGTCAAAAACCTTCATACGTTTGTTGTATTTATCTTTTTTTGATTGAATCAAAAAATTAAACGAAAATTCATGTGCACATTTATTCAAACAATACTCAAACAACCAGTAAACTAAGGTAACACTTCAACATCACAAGATATTGCTTCGAACTTAAGTAATACTCCCTCAACATTCCACATTTCAAAAACGCGATGAAAATTATGCCTTCAAGACCAAGACTCTTATCAGAGTTACTTCACACTCTTCCTTTCCTATTTTCATTTATAGTAAAATAATTTCACCTCTGTGTCAAACTTTCACATATTCCAGAGACATAAAACAATTTTGCCTCGTTGGCACTTGCCGCAAGGCACAACTAGTAATAATAATAATAATAATAATAATAATAATAATAATAATAATAATAATAATAATAATAATAATAATAATAAATAAATAAATAAACTTAAACTTTTCTAAGAAAATGAATGACCAATAATTATGCGAAAATCACACACGAAGACTGCTTGGGAAGTGCGTCCCATTGGTTAGCGCGCTTGCCTTGAAATCCGGGGATCCCGGGTTCAAGACCCGTTTCGACCACTCGCTGAATTTGTTCCTGGTAGTCCCTAGTTCAGCTTCCTGGCTGCACATGTAAATAGCCAACTGGTTTGCCTCCGGCCAGTTGGGATTCTTAAAAGTTGTTGCTGTTGTTCTGTTCTGTCGTTTCGTTGATCATGTTTCATCAAGAGTGAATTAGATGACAGTGTTAATCTATCACTTTGCGGTCTTGCCCAAGCACTGTCACAAATGGATTTATTTTAAGATACACTTTGCGCGCGAAAAAAACAAAGGCCTGCGTATTTTAACCAATCAGAAGAAGCCATGTCACACGTGACTGCTTTGACCATGTTTTTTTAGGGACATGACAAAACTGATGTTCGCGGGAACAGGAATTCTAAAAATAGACTCATTTGTGACTGGGCTGGGGACCCCACCCATGCCATAACAACACTCTTATCTAATCATAATCATCTGAAAGCTCCTTTGGGGAGTGCGCAATTCAGTATGCAAGTACGCAAGGAATGCTCTTTTGATACAACGAAAAATGTAGTTCTTAAAAGTACAAGATTGTCGAACATTCCGAGTATTAATTACTGTCTTAATTCCTGATTTACGTAAACCGGGGTAGGCCATGATGATTTACCTAAACAGTCCACTAAAAAATGAATTCAGGTTTTACAAAATATTTCCTACTTGGTGTTGTAAGTTGGAAGCAGGGCTGGTGCAATATTGTGTGGGTTGAATTCCCAGTCTTTGCGTCAACTCTATGTTGAATTTGTTCCCCTCTCCTCAAAAGCCAACGTTTAATTTGATTTGCGTTGATTTCAATATACAGAATCTTCAATAAGTGCTCGAGCACTAAAATTCAAGACACTTGAATAACGTTCGTCATCATCATCATCATCATCATCATCATTATTATTATTATTACTGATTATTATTATTATTATTATTATTATTATTATTATTATTATTGACGATAAATGATATATGAAATGAATCATATACTGAAGCGCGGATATGAAATCAAGTGAAGCTATGATCCTCGCAGTTATGAACGCAATTTTAGCAATTGCGTAAAGAAGCCTGAAAATTATAGGAACTCAACGGGGTTTGAATCCGTGACCTCGCGACACCGGTGCGACGCTCGTTGCGTTCATAACTGTGAGGATCATAGCTTCACTTGATTTCATATCCGCAGTTCAACATATGATTCATTTCATACATCGTTTCATCGTCGATTCATTCATCACGGGAACATTAAAACCCACAAATGGCCACCTCCTAACATCAGTGGCTTCATAGCCCAGTTGGTTAGAGCGTCGCACCGGCATCGCGAGGACACGGGGTCAAACCCCGTTGAGATCCTGAATTTTTCAGGCTTCTTTACGCAATTGCTAAAATTGCATTTATAACTGCGGGGACCACAGCTTCACTTGATTGTTATTATTATTGTTCAATTTAATTGATCAATTTGGTTGCAGATCACGAGAGTGAAAAACATCGATTACGACTGAAATTGTTTCAAGAAAAACGCGCTCTTAGCTTTTCGCTTTAATTGCAGAACACTTTCAAAAGTTGTCTAAACAAACGCCTGGTCATCACGTCACCCCTAACCTCACCTTCACGAAAGTCCGTAACGCGTCTTGCGATTCATTGTTGCTGTTTCCAGGTCCTCTCCGTGTTAACACACCGATGACGTCCACCACGAGTTTGAGGTCTCCAGCATATAATGGCTTTCCTGATTTGACGTCAGTTAAATTTGAAAGCTGATTGGCTATGAACGATGCGCTGACATTTGGATTATTCAGCTATGAAAAGAGGCAGTGAAAAAGTAGTAAGACACGCTGTAATGAAGCAAAATGAAGTTTAGTTCCGTGATTTATTAAGCGGCCATAGGCATCCTTTACATAGACTGATTTAGGGTTCAAGGGTCACTAGGTGACGATGCTTACTTCCAGTTTAGTATCGTTATTGCTGAAATACTCTGTTTTCACACAGCAAGCGTTCAGAAATGTTTCTTAAAGGTCGAGGACTTTCAAAAATTTTAAAACATATAGGTGTTTGTCCAGGAATATGAAAGTGTCCTACACGTGACAAGAAAAAAGCTTGAAAGGCCGATGACATGAAATTGTTCGGTGAAGGAGGCTGACTTCGTCGAGTACTTAAAGGTCACGATATGTATACCTGCTCCCTTATATCTGCCATCCACTTTGACACACAGTCACTAAGATCAGGAAGATTCCAAACCGCGGGATTACCAGAACACCTCCTCAACCCCATTCCTATAGAGAAAACGTAATACAATCATGAAAACTTTTTTGATCAAATATCATTCACTAATACAGATTTGGTAACTGCAATCCATACAACATAACAAATGGAATAAATACGATACGACATGTGTGTCGTTTCAATTTTGTCAAATAAAAATAAACTTTGTAATGAAGATTTTCTTAAGAATGCATCCTGAAAGGGCGCTCGATTTGAGACTAGTCCAGGTCGGACACACCAGTTTCCAATTAGGAGTCGAAAGAAATTTACCAATTGCTTTAGTTTAAGTTTAATACGCTTGGTGATTGGCTTAAAAATCTCGCGCTACATTCTCAGCCAATCAAAGACTAAAGACGTCAAGGGCATAGCTAGGGGGGTCCTGGGTCCCCCCCCCCCCCCCTTTGTAAGCCTTTTTTCAAGCAAACAACCTAAAATATTCAGGTGGTGAAAACGTCACAATCTGGTGAGTACCCTCTGTTTGACACAGAGTGACCCCCCCCCCCCCACCCTCCGCTTTGAAAAATCCTGGCTACGACCCCAGACATCTTCCCACGCTTGGCGCTAGTTGCATGAAGTTTGATTGCCTCCGCCTTATAGAGTGGTTTTCAACTGAGTGTCGAAAGTAATTAGATAATTACTTTGGTTTGCATTACTTCACTCAGTGATTGGTTCAAAGTTCTCGCGCCACTTTTTCAACCAATCAGAAGTGAAACCAAAACCAATCGTAGCTCGCGCGTGCACATTTTCCCGCGCTTTGTGTCGGCTACGTATAATTACTTCGAGTTTTGATTGGTTTACTGGATTGTCTCCGTCCTTTTTAATTGGCCAAAGTAATTACTTTGGTTTTGGTTTTACGACACTCATTTGAAAACCGCTCTATTGCAAACATTATAAGTACATGTAATTTGGCAGGATCCTACTCAACATGACTCATCACTGGGGTTTTGAACTGCCCTTTCAAACTTTATATTTGCCACAATTTGATGCGACACTAAAATAATGCGCTTTTTCGCTGCGGAGAAACGGCTATGGCCAAACATGCGGTTTGGTTTGGTTTGTGTTCCATACATGGATACTCAAAAACCTGGGTAGTGGATGCTTCAGTTATTTTCTGTAAAAAAATAACAGTGCGTTTCTAAAGTAAACAGTACAACTTTCTATATTCTATATTCTAAATGATGTGTATAAGAGAGTATCCAGAGTGAATTAGATAATAGTGTTGATCTATTGCTTTGCGGCCTTGCCCCAGCACAGTCACAAATGGATTTATTTTTAGATACACTTTGCACGCGAAACAAACAAAGGACCGCCAATTTTAACCAATCAGAAGAAACAATGTCACGCGTGACTGCCTCTGCCATGTTTTTTTCAGGGACATGACAACTGTTTTTCGCGGGATCGGGTATTCTAAAAATAGACTCATTTGTGACTGTGCTGGGGAGCCCACCCATGCCATAACAACACTCTTATCTAATTCACTCTTGACACTATACAGTCCATTACCCACAGTTCCCTCCGGGCAAGAAGAAACGTCCTGACGCTGGGTCATGGTTTTTCTCCACTCGATGTCAGCAACATTTTCTTGGGTGCAAAAGTGTTCGTCTCCAAATCCTTCAGGAATTTCTGTGGATGAAAAGCAATTTAACAAATCGAAAGTGGTTCACTGTTGTCTTATCGACAACGGCAAATTAGCCAATCAGATTGCGAGATTACAAGCAATTGTGGTAAACATTCCTTTTGACTTGATTTGCTTTCACTGTTAATTTCAGTTTATAATGTGTTCCCAATTAGTGTTCCAGCGCTAGAACGACTAGACACTTAAATAAAGTTCCTTTCCTTTGAATTAAAACAACGCTTCTTGATAAATACATTACTCTCTACCTTAACGAAGGTTAACATTCAAAATCTCTTTTAAGAAACTGCGCCAACGCTACGTTTCGACAGAAGCCCGTAACCAATACCTGGTCTACGTAAAGGCATTTTCACAGATCAAGCTACGTTTAGACGAGATCTTGAATAAGGCCTGGCTTGCACTGGTGACCATCCTCAATCCCAAGGGTAATAATTTGTCATGCAAGACTTGTGATTAGCTGGAACGGTCTGGTTTCGCAGTAAAATCAATCTAAAAATAACTCGGTCTGTAAAAACGCCGTTCAACAACTGAAATACGATGAAGTTGTACGCTCCTAGTCATAGGCCTCTGGTTTCGACAATTTGAGCCAAAGCAGTATAGCAGTTGAAAGGCCGATCTTCCGTCTCCTATAGCCCAGTGGTAGAGAATCCGAAGTAGTAATTGGAAGGTCGTATGTTCGACTCCTACAATGGAGCACTCGGATATTTTCCGAGTATCCCCGAGACACCATCGAAATCATGGATCATGGCCTGGCTCCCACGAAGTCGTATGTTCGACTCCTGCAAAGGAGCACTTGGATATTTTCCGAGTATCCCCGAGACACCATCGAAATCATGGATCATGGCCTGGCTCCTATGAGTCTCTTGAAGCTCAGAGGTAGAAGATCCGAACTAGTCATCGTAAGGTCGCAAGTTAATAGACTCCTGCAAAGGAGCACACCATCGAAATCATGGATCATGGGCTGGCTCCTCCGAGTCTCCTATAGCCAAGTGCTTGAGCTTCCGAACTAGTCATCGGAAGGTCGTAGGTTCGACGTCTGCAAAGAAACATTCGGATTCTTTCCGAGTATCTCCGAGACACCACCGAAATCATGGATCACGGCCCGTCTCCCACGAGTCCCCTATAGCTCAGTGATTGAACATCCGAACTAGTCATCGGAAGGTTGTAGGTTCGACTCCTGCAATGGGGTACTCGGATATTTTCCGGAGTATTCCCGAGTCACCATTGCCTAATACACCTTGATAATGGATGCATTATGAGCTACAAGACGTGGCACACTGCTTACCTTCACAAGTTGTCCCAGTTCCAATGAAACCTTCTTCACACTTACACTCGTATGAGTCTGCAGTGTTGATACAAGCGGCATTTTTGTGACACGTATGAGATTGGTCCGCACATTCGTCGTGATCTGTGGACAAGACGGAGCTTTGAAAAGTTTGTTCCCGTCAAAATCAACTATATTTTATTACCAAAAAGCGTAGTTCAATTACAGAAAAACACTTAAGATATTTTCCATTTGGCCCATAGAAGCAACGATGACCGTACTTGCTAAAGAAGTGGGCCGCCTAAGGAGGAGAGTTTTAAATGAACAACGATAAAGAAGGACATAGTTAGCGATAGTCAATGACAATTCAACAAGTAATGTATATAACATTAGAGGTAGATATTCATGGGTATTTACAACGGAGAGCCGTAGACAAGTCGTGAATGTTTGATATACATGACGGTTGATTCGGATAGTGTATATGACCCGAATATAGTATTTCAGTAGGTCGTAACCCTCAATAATGAAACATTTTGTTTTCCCATTTCAGGCCACGTGATGTTCCCAAGGGAATTTTCTTTCTGTTTTTACATAAGTTATTTAGAGTTTCCCGCTGGCTGAAGCATGAAAGAGGCGGGGAACAGATTTCTCAGGCTGGGGAGTCTGGGTCGTAGCGCATGTCTGGCTTTGAGACATGCGCACTTAGCGTATGGGGAGAACACATCCCCATTCCAATCTATTTTAAGCTTTTCGCCTTTGAGCTTTGCGCCATGTTGTGAAAGTTATTTTGGTCTCGTGCCCATGGTCGTGCAGCCAATGATAACCAATTAGGTGTCTTCCTTAAAATAGCCGCGCATCATGACCGCAGTCTAAATTTAGATTGAAACAAGAGTGAATTAGATAAGAGTGTTGTTATGGCATGGGTGGGCTCCCCAGCACAGTCACAAATGATTATTTTTTTGTAGAATACCCGTTCCCGCGAAAATCAGTTGTCATGTCCCTGAAACAAACGTGGCAGAAGCAGTCACGCGTGACATGGCTTCTTCTGATTGGTTAAAATTGGCACACCTTTGTTTGTTTCACGCGCAAAGTGTATCTAAAAATACATCCACTTGTGATTGTGCTGGGGCAAGGCCGCAAAATGATAAATCAAACTCTTATCTAATGCACTCTTGATTGAAAACAATTATCATTGTTATACCTCACAACTGAAATGCAGTTTTCTATTAAACGAGAACGTATCAAGTGACGCGCCTCAAACATGTATAACTCACTAAGGCGAGCAAAACTCACCAACTCCTTAGGGAAAAAACAGATTGAACCTTGGACTTGCACGTGATTAGGACATGCGTCTTGAAAGCGCGGCAAATTTGTGAGCCCGTCCACCGCGATTTTTAAGGAAATTCGGAAATCTGAGTAATTTTCAAGTTTTTTTTCAAGTCATGGCCGCGACAAAATGCTTTCAAGTACGAAGTGAGGACGAAATACAGCAACTGATACTATACAAAAGTTGAAAGTAATTATTGAAGGTAACAGTTACTCATTTGTATTTGACATATTTGACTAATAATTATTAAACTAGTAAGGATTATACTCGTATTTCGTTTTGTTCATTTTCAGTTGTGGGGTATAACAAAACAGTTCCTGACAGGTCCCACGGGAAACAGTGAGTTTAGCTACCCCTCGACCCTCTAGTTCCCCTCGGCAACATTGAGGGTCTCGGGGAAACAAAACTCACTGTTCCCCTTGGGAACAGTCATTAAGTGCTTATTGGAAGAAGCCCAGGTATAACGGATGCGTTTTATCCCCACATCCTCTCTTGCTTGAACCAAATATCTAGAGATATTATAAGTATCATACAACGGAACCTCGATTGTTTTTTTGTTTTGTTTTTTTGTTGTAGTTCAATTCATTTCCTGACCTCGACCTGGAAAAAGAAAGGATGCTTCACTTACAGTGCGGCCCAAGAAAACGAGAGATTTCAAAAGATTCTGCGGAATGTCACGCCACGCTCCGTGACGTTCCGAACAAGACTGCAGAGGGGATTACGATGAGTGCTGCTACCAAAAGCTCTTTTTAAATCCATTCTTTAATAATATGAATGAGACCTACCTGGTGTTCTGAAGTGTACATCACTTTTGAGAAATGGACCGTATCCAAGCCTGTTCCATGCTTGGAGATTCAATTCATATTTAGTCTTCTGCTTCAGTCCATCAATACCAACAAACGTCCTGTTTGTTTGGATCCAAATTGTTTCGTGGGTTGATATTAGAACCAGTCGATATCGATCCGCGAAGTCCATCGTAGTCTGGTTAAAAGGCGAAGTCCAGTTTAAGAAAACGTGAGACCAGCTCAAAGATAAGATGGTTACGTCCCTCGGTGGGTCTGAGAAATGGGAAAAAAAAGAATGAATAAACTTAACTTTAACATATTACGGGTACAATAGAGTTGTTGTTGTAATTGATGTTTGTTATTGTCAAATGCGCTTTACAACAATTAGCAAAGAAAGATTTCTCATCGATCATGAAATCTTCAGAAACCCATATTGGTGTTAGGCAACCAGTTTACGAAGTGTGGCCGACTCCGGAGTTGAATTCAGGATCATTCAAGACAAAGCCAGCCAATGATCTGAGCGGGATTTGAAACCGAAACATGCCCTCGAAAATCCAGCGCCTTGACCACTAGGCCCTACTGTTTCAGTAAAGGCAAAAAAAAGGCTGCTACTTCGCAGAATCCTACAAAATTGACTCCACGCGATGTTGGATGGCACGAACAATGGATTTCCTAATAACCTATTATATTATTCTACACGACCCCACAAGAATTTTGCTCTTACCCTTGAGTGTTGTAAATAAAGAATATGACGTGGTTGATGATGATGATGATGATGATGATGCTGATGATGATGATGATGATGATGACGATAATGATGACAGCGATGATGATGATTATGATGATGATGATGATGATGATGGCGATAATGATGACAGCGATGATGATGATGATGATGATGATGATGATGACGATAATGATGACAGCGATGATGATGATGATGATGATGACGACGATAATGATGACAGCGATGATGATGATGATGATGATGATGATGATGCTGATGATGATGATGATGATGATGATGACGATAATGATGACAGCGATGATGATGATGATGATGATGATGATGATGATGACGATAATGATGACAGCGATGATGATGATGATGATGATGATGATGATGATGATGACGATAATGATGACAGCGATGATGACGATGATAATGATGGATGAAAGCAAATCAATTTTAGCTAGGCATTGGTCAGTTTCCATTCCCATAAAGCTAACTCTCCAAACTCATTTCATACACCCCTCGGGCCTCTGTTCTATGTGGTGTACCATGCATCTTAGTAATGATAATGAAAGGACTTTGAGGATGTGGATTAATAGAGACGATAGTCGCAGATGTTCGCGAAGGGTAGGGCATGGAGTTCCCAGTGTTGTGGTCAAGCATCATTTCATTCATTCCTGAGTTGGGTGAGTTAGGCTGAGATCGCTAATGAACCGAAAGCGGCTGCCACCGGCGCCTGTATATGTTGCCGGTAAAATCCGTTTTGAGGTTGAATCGGTTTTAACCTAGCTTAAATTGGTGATCCTAATTTTAACTAGGTGGAATACGCACTCAGATGGATTGAAGAAACTTTTTTGGAGCCTACATTAAGCCTAGAGAAAAATTAGGGTCAGGTTAGGATTAATTTTGATTATTATACACAGATATTAACGGCCAATCATACAGAAGTGAATAATGGAAAGAACTGTGTTGAGTTGCGCATGTTCGTCGATGTAGTGTAGTTGTGAAGACACAGTACTACAGATCTGGAAGGTGCGAGTTCGTGTACCGGTAAGTGCATAGTACAGTTCTTTGATCCGTTACTGTGTTGTAATGTTGATAAGTGTGTGAATACACAAACTGATAAGATGATATAAAATATTAAGAAGATGTGTTGAGATGCGTTAGACAGTGCTGGGGGGAAGGTATGGGTGTTTTCAGTCCTTTTTGGGGGTTGATAGCTGCTTTAACATTCAACCAGGTAAAATGAGGATTCAACCTGAAAACGGATTTTACCGGCAACATACACACCCGCAGATCGATTGCTTGTAAGGCGCATTTGAATATGTAAGTAGAAAATGTGCTACGTAAATTCATTATCATTACCAGTGCCATTATATGTTTCATGATTAACACAAAGATTGAACGCCAAGACCACCGACACTTCCAAATGCCAATTAAAATTGTCTCTGTGTTATCGCCTTTATCGATCAATGCCATCTAATTGCCTCTGCTATATCGCCATTATAAACAATCATTTCGTTGTCACACTGGCATGCAAATTTCAGTGCTTAAGTAAACTAACCACAAACGGATACTAGTTACTCAGACGAAAATGGCAGTTAGCTGGCTTACGAAGAGTAAAAGAGATTCTGCCTTTGGCAGCTCTTCGTTTTTTTTTTTTTTAATTGTTCAATCTTAGCCTGCCAAGTAGACGCCGAAAAAAATGAGTGGTGAGTGCCGGGAAGGCAATGGAAGGAGCGAGAAAGAGACGGTTTCCTTTCTCTAGCATCGAGCATTGCCTTCGTCGAACGCGCTCTGATCGGTACTTCACCGTGGCGATCTCCGGAATGCTTAGCCTCTCCGTCATTGCTTTACTCCTAATTCTTCACGTGGTAAAGTCTAGTGTTAACTGTTTTACGAAATGATCCCGAAAAACAGTGACAAGTACCTACCAACTATACGCACAAGAGGAATTTCTCGTATAACTAATGCCATAACGTAAAACTTGTGTCCTGCGGCTTTGTGGTTTATCGGGTAGACACAAAACGTGGCTTCTCCATCACACACTTCTAGCATCTTCTCTACTTCGTCTGGACTCGTCCACTTTATGAAAGCTCGGTACGAAAACTCCTTGTATTTGTCAGGTGGCTTTTTCCACGTGAATCTTACTGAGTTGGATCCGATGACTTTTGGATAAGTCTCTTTCACTGTTGTTTCATCTAAAGAGAGAATGCAGTTCGCTTCAGTTTTATTCTTGGGGTCGCAAAAGTAATTTCCTGGTGGCTTTAGTCTTGAGTTTCTACCCCAGGCCTGCTGATTAGCCTATGAAACTCGCGCCACTATTTCAGCGAATCAGCGAAATCAAATAAAATTAAAGTGTGAGTTCCTCGCTCGTTAGTTGCCCGGCAAAGGATTCGAACCTAAGACCTCCTTATCCCCGGTAAGATGCTCTACCCATTGAGCAACAAGAACTCCTCTTGGAAAGTTAAATCGTTTATCTACCTAGGTTCTGCATGGGCAAAATGTCCCACTGATCTGCGGCTTCTATATGTCATGCGTAGTCGAAATATACACATCCTAAACCTCAAAAATCAATGTTATCGCGAGGCTTAAAGGGGCAGTGTCACGCTATTTTAGTCAAACTTCAAAACACTAAAAGATGTCTTTGCATCAATAAAGACCAAAAAATAATGCTGTACTTTTGTTGCCAATGAGCATTGAAGTGCACTGAAGCTGTTACTTATTGTTTGCCGTCAAGGATGGAGAGGATGGAAACGAATTGAAACTTTAAAAAACTGGCCAGTTTTTTTCAAATTTGGAGACGATGTCTTCAGAAAGTCGACAAAAATTTAACATTAATAGCTCTTAGGGCCATAAATACATTTACATGACAGGAATTTTGTACGAGTGAGCAAAAGAACTAATTTTTACGCACTTTTGACCTAAAAACAGCAAATTTAGCATAACAGTGCCTCTTTTAAGATTTACGTGAGATAAAGTTTGTCTCGGCTAAGTAGCCCCTTGAGCGAAAGCTCGTCTCGGATCCCTGAATGACATGCTACTCCATTGCAAGGTTACCCTCCCCTGGCAAGGAATTGCTCTAACTGTCCTGTCTTCACAAAGGAAAACAATGTGACGACCCGGCCAGGCCATGAAAGCGGGCCACTCCGCCTGGAGTCCAGTCCGCTACTGATCCACCTCGCCTTCAATAAGTACTGTTATACGGATAGACAGACAGACAGACTGACTGATAGACAGACAGACACACACACACATAGACAGCCGAGGAAGTCGTGACTTTTTTGTTTAAAACCTGCACACGACGAAGTCAATGTCATGCTTGTTTACTTACCATTAGGATCAGTCTGAACTGTCGTTGAAGCTGGCAGGCTCTCCTCGAACCGTTTGTCACCATAACTTGCCACTTGTATGCTGTACTTGGCATTCCTTTGCAATTCCGTAAGCAGAAATGAGCTCACATGACCTGCTTTAACAATGTTGGACTTGTTGTGAAAATCAACAGTCGTGTACGTTATCTAAAAAAAAATAAGGAAAAAATGTTTTTATGTTTTAAACATTTAGCAATAATCTTTAAATGGAGCACTCTTTTGCCTTATCTCACCTTAGCCGTCTTTAAGATGGAAAAATTGATAGATTGCTTGACGAGCCGAAAGAATGTTTGGGTAAAGGAATTTTTAAGCCCTCATCTAGACCACTGCGTTTTTGTTTGAAAAAGTGTTCTACATTTCACTCACATTAAAACGCCCGGAACCACTAACGGAAGCTTTTAAGAAGGTTTCAAAAAGTGGTTACTTTTGAAAACGCACCAGTTTTAGTGTGGAGGCGTTAAGAAAGGATGACGATATGGAGTAGAAAATAGGGACTTTAAGATGTAAGGCAGCGTCGTCGACGAAAATGTCACGTCACGTTCATGTCGTACAATGTGGAAGAATTACCCCAAAAATAAATAGGTAAGAGCGGTTTAGAAGTAAAAGTATAAAATGAACGTGGTTCACATTCGCATGCTCCTGTTGTCGTGAAAACCTCAAATTTAGTGCTTTCACGTCGTTATGCAGAAAGTAGCGCAAAGATATGAGCTAAAATGCGCGCCGCACGTGCAGCACGATTAGTTTTTCTCTTTAACCAATAAAATTATTGCTTTTTACTGTTGCCGTTGCCGTGGCCATTGTCCTTTCTTAAAAAAGAGTTTAAGAAACGACGACGGCTACGTCAACGACAACGCCAGAAAGTAGTAATATTATTGGTTGAAAGAACCAAAATGATCTTGCTGCACGTGCAAAACTACTATGTCAAATGACCAAATTTAAGGTTTTGACAACAACGTAGACAAACTACAGTGAATCTTTCAGTCTCACGCCTTACTTCAAATCCATCCGTACCAATCCAGTTATAGGACACTTCGCCCATATTGTATAATATAAACAAAATGGAATAATCGTGAAATACTTAGATTCACTCAAACCTATATTTTGAAGGGACGGTTTCGTCACCGTAGCCGTCGTGGTTTCTTTAGGGAGGTTAATCAACGACAACGACGATGGCAACGAGAACGTCATCTCAAAATATAAATTCGCGTTATTTTAATCGCTTCGTGATTATTTCAACCATTTTAATATGACAAGGGTGTGGTAGTTCCTCAAGAATGATACTGGTAGGAACGGCGCTTAAGTTAGCAAATGAAAACCTTATCGTCAAGTGTTGACGTCCTTGATAAAGCCTCACCCTTGTCGTTTTGCCGACGACGGGAAAGAAATGGACAAAGTGAAAAACGCACGAGCAGGGCGTGCAAAGCTATTGTTTTTGTCCACCAAATATGCAAATTTCTTGTTGCCGTCGCCGTTGTCGTTGCTTAAGCTCCCTATTAACTCCCCAAACTAGAACGAATGCGCTTGCCGCAAACATACGAAAAACGAAAAAAAAAGAATTCTCCTCTTGTTAAAGGATATGTACCTGGTTATATAATTTATCTCCTTGTTTACGGCAAACGGCAAAGGTTGGACTGAAATTTGTCTTTTGTTAGAAAATGGAAGAAAGTCGTTCTAAATGAGCTCATTTCTATAAACAAATTGCGATTTTGAGACAGCAATACCACATTATATTGACGGCTAGTTGGGAGAAAATATATTCCGTATTGGGCGGAGTCGCGAAGCGACGGAGCCCAATACGGAATGTGGTATTGCCGTCTCAAAATCGTAATTAGTTTTGTATCGCGATCCATCATTTATAAGGATAAATAAAACTGTAAACTAATCAACCCGCGCTTGATCGAAATGTCAATTCTTTCTACCTGCGAAACGTATTTGTTTGCGTACGTCAGCAACCCAATTCAGTGCAACGACGTCAATTTCAACATTAGAACCAATCACAGGCCGCAAAAGTGAGACGGCAATACCACGAAATATTGACGGCTCGCGCATAGGCAAAACTATTAGAAGATCGCGATACTTCCCTGTATGCTCCCGATATCGAGCAACTTCTATAAGGAGCAAAACAATTCAGAACAACAGAATGACACGTAGCAGACAGCCGTTTCCTGTTTAACGTTTCACGTAAAACGTGATGCTCAATCTCCCTGATAGCGGTTAACGGTAGCGACATAGCAACAAAAATGACGCACATGGAAGAACGCTTTCCTTGATGTTAAAATACAGCTTATCTACATCATTTTTTCCAGCCAGTTTCGCTTCTAGAATTTAGCACAACTTCTGGAGTAACTCATCCATTGCCTGTGACCTTCTTTCATGATAATTTATACACAATCCTCTCTGGAAAATGTTCAACGTAGAAAGACAAACAGGAGGTACAAAGGTATGTGACTAACCTTGTATCCTAAAATATTTCCGTAACGTTCTGCTGGTGCAATCCATTTCAATAAAACTGCGCTTGATGACTTCATCTCCACACTGACGTTCATCGGAGGGTTTAAAACTAAACGTAGAGAGGAAAAGTCAATTCGCATGTCGGTATTAAAACAATTTTATCAATGAAGGAATCGAAATGCGAGCAACTGTCATTCCATTGCATGATATTGCCAGATGAACAAATGAATATTGAAATAAGGACACGGATGAATATTAAAGTTCCTCAAACCAGTTTCAACAC
>OX421457.1:26630727-26633227 GCA_949126865.1 Montipora capitata | reverse complement strand
TGAAGGCATAATTTTCATCACGTTTTTGAAATGTGGAATGTTGAGGGAGTATTACTTAAGTTCGAAGCAATATCTTGTGATGTTGAAGTGTTACCTTAGTTTACTGGTTGTTTGAGTATTGTTTGAATAAATGTGCACATGAATTTTCGTTTAATTTTTTGATTCAATCAAAAAAAGATAAATACAACAAACGTATGAAGGTTTTTGACTGAACCCTTGGATATTACATCGATTACACTTTATTTGAGCACTTTGAGAGTGTTCTGTCTGAGTCCAAATATTAACGTAAAAACATTATACTCTTTGTCCAGAGAACGGTGGATTGCTTTTGTACTGCTGCCGTAAAGAATATAAGTGACAGAAAAAGCACGCTGCAGTGAACATAAATCATGACAAAATGGTATGCTGAAAGTTAACTGTCAGTATAAACACAAGCTCAACTATTACACTGATGGCGTAAAAACTTTCGGCAGCCCCGTGTAGGGAATGTGTTTCATCGGCGCAACTCGAACTTTCACGCACGTGGTGATGAAGGAAAATTATAATAACAATAATAATAACAGCACTGTATTTAACATTGAATGAACCCTGAAAAGCAATGTCTGCTAAGCTGATGAACCCAACATTTAGTTGTAGGCTTGTAACGGCGATTAACCAGATAATAAATGTATTGAACGCAATTGTCAAACAATATTGTCTACTCCCGCTTTGTCCAAGTTGAGTGGTTTTAATTACGCAACGCTGGAGTTCAAGGACAATTCTTTGTGCTATAAGAAGATGTTTTATAGTAATTTGTTCAATTATTTGATCTGAAGTCTTTAAAAACGTGTCAATCGACGAAAGAAAGCACTGGTTTAAAATTGACAAGCGAACACACTGGTTCGAAATTGACAATTGAACACGCCGGTTCGCAAGCGAACACGCTCGTTCTGTCCGAACTTTGTAGGTATAACCCTATTCCTTGATCAGCCGCTGCTTACAATTCAATTTACAAACACGTAAGGCAACTACAAGCGCCTCCAATCTCACTACCTGAAT
Source organism: Montipora capitata (assembly GCA_949126865.1). Lineage (NCBI taxonomy): Eukaryota > Metazoa > Cnidaria > Anthozoa > Scleractinia > Acroporidae > Montipora > Montipora capitata. The sequence continues at coordinate 26,632,189 of OX421457.1, read as the reverse complement.
CGTCCGCTGAAACAACACACAAACCACACGGTGGAAGCGAGACATGTAAAACCGTGACATCACTACCCAAATATGGAGTATTACTTACACCCAAATATGGTCAAAAAAGGTCCCTTACGCTGAGATGAGATTTTTCTTCTGTACTCACGTACGGCTCTATGATTTGCCAACTCGACGGCCGACCCTCTGGGGTCGGCCGCCTCGTTGGCAATGATATCATATCATATCATATCATATCATATCATATCATATCATATCGTATCGTATCGTATCGTATCGTATCGTATCGTATTATATCGTATCTTGTCTTATTTATCCTCGGATAGTTGAGTACCTTGTTATAGCTACAACCTTGGTCATTTGAGTTGGAAAATTTCCCCCGAACCCCTATTCAATGTCGTTCTCGAAAGTTTAATCCATGGTCTTCCAACTTTGAGCGAGGGCGCGGGGGAATTTTCCAGCATAATCAGTCCACGGCTGTAGTACTTTCGAGTATTTACCCTCCCAATCGTATCTACCACAGAGGACATGACGTGCTACTCCCTTCAGCTAAACCGCGCTGGTAAAGGGAACTTTCACTTTTCCAAAACACTAACTTTAAAATGGATGAAATTATGTTTGAAATCGGTAAAAAAAAAAAAAAAAAGAGAGAAACTCTTCGAATCAGAAAGAAATAAACTTAACTTATTTTCACTTTTAAGCGTTCCGTGCGCCGCCATTTTGAATTTCACGTGTTGCAGTTGCTCTATTGTTTCTGTTACAAAGAGCCAAAGAGCTTTCTTTTAGTAACAATGGCGCAAACGTAACACGTCACAATTTTTCAAGATGACGCCGCCCAAGAAATTTGACCTCAAAAATGATGGATACAAACCCTTTCTTTGGGAAAAAAAATCACACAAATTTGAATATAATCATTATTTCCTGTGGTTTAAAGTTGTTTTCGCTGGCGTGGAGGTTCCCTTTCATGTAATTGGTGCCAGTTTGGACTGCGACCGCCTGCATTCTATACCTATTGAGCTCACCGGCCGAATAACGCTCTTGAGAGACTTAGAACTTCACAGGGATCCTGTAGCATGCGGGATCATCCATATTTTTGCCCTTGTCTCAATCGATGACGGGGAATTGATGACAGTCGTAATAGAACCATGAGACAGAAAAGGATACTCCGGCAGGTTAGAACAGCTTTACATATCAAAATCTGAAGATCAGAAATATTTTCCTTATTTAAGAACTTACTTGAAGCTAAAGATGGAACTAAAGTCGCAGCTGACGCTGTAAAGTAAAAAAATAAAAAGAAAAGAAATCTTAAGTAATTTTGTGAACCAGAAATGGCCGAAAAACATCAATTTTTTACGCTATATTGAGATAAAAACGCCAAAAAGTTAAATGATGAACACAACACGACAAATATCTTCTCCTTGTAACGTGAACAGGTTAAAAGAAAACTTTAAATTTTGCTAAC
>OX421457.1:26618227-26625727 GCA_949126865.1 Montipora capitata | reverse complement strand
ATGAAAAGAGGGACAAAGGGCTCTGCTCGTGAATTGGGGGCGGTTTCAACTGAATGTAAACTAATGGAATCCTGCGAACTCCGTAACTGATAGAGACATTGTTTGAGAGTGGAAAAACAAACATAACACTGGGCGAACTTGACACCTGTCCTGGGTGACACACTTTTGGAAGCACAGCAGGTCGGCCATTCAATGTCGTGCACTATTTCATATTTGCCTTACCAAAAAACGCAATTGTAAACAAAATTAAAACTCGTGAATTATCAGTACGTAAGTTAATTGATCTGTAGGTCGTTTGTTGTGTAACAATAATTATCGATTGTAATGTTGCAATGTGAAATAATGTACATCTTTTGAAGTGCCTTACGCCGTAAACGGGACTAACGTTGCGGGATACTCCGGGTTATATCCCGCTCGCACAGCTGCAGGCTGGATTTCGACCGAATAGGCATCTACCATCCTTAATCATGCTATATTTGAGTAATTTCAAATATTTATTCGATGCTCACAGCTGGGAAATGTATCTCAGCACACCAACATAAAAAATTAGTAATATTACTATTCATTGTGCCCACATTTTATCAACAGAATGCAGAAATACGTCACGCAAAAAAGGACAAAAGGCACTTCACAGAACTTTCTTATCGAAGTAATCTTTACTTTACCGCACGAAAGCGAACTGTTTTCAGAGTATGTACACCTCTATTTTTTATCTATTTTGAAAAGAAATTTTAGCTGTGACATTGAAAGGTATAACGAGTATTTTTCTTCTAACGAATGATTCTGTAAGATAAAAATGGAAATCTTTATGCATGTTTGATTTGATAAGTAACCAGTGACATCTGTAGAATCAAAAAAGCGCAAAGGATATTGCCATATGTTCCTTCAATACAGTATGCTGTCCAAAGGATCCGCTATTCTTAATTTCATTCTCTTCGTAAATTACTCATACCCAATGTTACGTAGATCGCCCTATTAACGGTGACAATGATGGCTGTTTATAATCCAATGCATCGTTTGTGTTTACCGTGTAATAACGCGGCAGAGAAACATACCTCTACGTGCTTCGGATTGAAAGAACGCTGCAACCATCAAAAAGAACGTAAATGAATCCTTCATCCTCCTTGGCCACCTCGTTGAGAGCATTCCCTGTTGACACGAAGAAAAAAAATAAGTTTATCTTTTTTGTCTTTAGCTTTTAATCAGGCGAACGTAAACAAAAATGAACGTCAAAATAAAGTGGTTTAAAGTAAGAAGGGTCGTGTGTTTAAAACCATATAAGGTTACATTACAGTCTTCGGTTATAAACGGCAAAACCTTCGATCCTGAAATGGCTACAATAGCGACAAAGCTATTGTAGGGTGGTCTGGAAACAGCCTTCCAATGTGTCCCTTTCCGATGTATTCAACCAAAACTTGGCTCATGAAATTCTTGTTAATGAGTCCTTGTGAACATTGAAGAAATTTTTGGAAGACTTTGAAATTGTCGATGACAGAGCTACGCAGCAGAACTTACTTCGATTCCAGTACTTATATTAAAATTGCACGACAGCAAAGCAATGCATGCTAAATAATCACGGCCAACAGAGAGATACGGCCTTTTGACCTCAGTCCTTACAAATGTCTATTATTTGCGGTTTCTGTGTGACACAATGAAAAGCATTTATCGGATTCTCTTTCATTCAATCAAACAGCAGTCCAACCTTCTGCAATCGATATACAAAATGTGTTGACAAAACAGACGATGTCGTTCTTGGATTTTCAATTAGGCTGGTGTGACGCAAAGCAGTAAACGGTCTATGGCATAGCATTGTGTTAAACAGATTGAAAATGAGGTCTTTGTTCCTCGACAATTCAATCATTCAATCAGACATACCCCGGGCAAATACCGTTCCATTTTGGTTTCTGTTTTTCGCGTGATGGTTTTGGCCGGCTTTTTGTTTTTTCGGCTTGGAAAAAAACACTGAGTAAGGAAATGAAACAAAATAATAATAATAAAATAAGAAAGGAATAATTTTGCAGTTCCTTTGTATATATTGTATTCACATACAGCATGTGTTGTTGAATTGGAAGCAATGGGAACTCGGAAAAAATCCGAGTTCCCGACGGAATTTGAACCCACGACCCTTCGCGATCAAATCATGCTCTAACTACCGAGTTTCCAATGTTTGAAATTTCAACAATATATATGTATATATCTATCATTCTCAGTCAGTTGCTTTCATTGTATTTATTCATTAATTTATTTACAAGTTAATGACCAAAGATTAGACTCCATTAAAATACGATAGAACTGAAGATAAGATCATCGAAACGGGAGTTCAAACTCCTTGACTCCATTCTTTTTCAACAAAGGATCACGTAGATTCAAAAAACAACCAGCTCTCGCTATCAAATCAAAACTGTTGGATCAGAAATTTGATTCTTGTTTTATGATGAATATCACTCCCGGCAAGATATTCCAGGTAGAAGATCTGAATTTAAGAACACTTGTTTTTGCCTATTTCCTCTTTCTCAACAATCATCGCATCGCCTGCATGAGAGAATAACGGTCCCCATATGAGTTGAGGTCTTGACGTGGTCGGATATCGATATTAGTTATGACTTGATGGGTTTTGAATAAAAAGTTAACACGAATCACTCTTCTCCACTTTTTCCAATAACATTAGAGTTAACTTGTAATGGCTTCCTTTGAAAAGTCTTTACAAGTTCCTCCAAAGATTCGCAAAGCTTTCTGTTTGGCTAAACAGAATTGCCGATGATTGGGGACACTTCGTGTGGCCCCAAACTAACTCTTCATTGAAGTTCACTGATCTAGACGTCTCTTTACAACGGAAACCTTACGCGGACTGAATGCAAAAGCTTTCTTTTGCAGATCTCAGTTTTATTATCAGTCACTTTTTAAAGATAGTACAGTGTGTGATTTTGTAGGTCATCTAAACTGGTCGTCTAAAATAGTATCATTCTATCAGAAATAACACAAAAACAGCGGTGACAAACATCAGATATAAACGCATCATTTTGAAATTACCTTTTACTTGACGTTTCGTATGCTTCTGCATACATCTTCAGAAGTGACGCTTAATACAAAATTGGAGTTTAAATATACAGGATTACTAACTAATTAACTATTAAATATTAGATAACAATAGAGTTGACAAAAACTAATAAAAGACAGCTTTTCGCTGCTGACATATTCATTTAAAGCCGGTTTTAAATCTTTGATCAACAGTGTCACTTTTATTTTACAGTGAGTGTCGGATAGCCCTTTCGCTAAAATTTCAAAATGATCCCATCTTAAACTGTCACCAGCCTGCCTGCCTGTCCTAGGATTTTCGAACATCTGAAAAATGGTATAATTGCCCATTTTTAATGGAATTTTTACCCTAAAAGGTCACCTAGAATTTTCGCGAGCCTTTTTTTCAGCTGAAATTTTCGAAAAGGTAAGTTTTGATCCCTATAATTTTCGGATCACAAGACTTTCAGCTAGGAAATCCGATCAGATGAAAATTGTTTAGGGCAGAAAAGTATGCCTATATCTTTAAAAACCAAAATACGTTTAAAAATGTTATGTTTAAATGGTTTTGAAAGATATTCTCGTTGGGTGCCCCTGAATGCTCGACCAACTGAGCTATGAAGCCACACAGTTGGGAACAGGTGAATTTGCTGGGCTCACATGTGTTTCCGCGAAAGGACTTCCTTCAGGTGCCCCTAAGAGACAATTGCTTAAATTGTCCCTACCAGTGACAATTTAAAATTTTTAACAAGTAGGGTTTTTTGCAAAAATCAAAATCAACTCCCAGCTACTGAAGAGGCCACAAAGGGCTCATAATAGGTTATTTTGGTATGATCTCGGTTGAGTTGCGCTCTTCGCAATTCGGACCTCAGATTACATATTCTAAAGTTAATAGCTTCTCTGTTTTCTCTTGTTGATGTTGTAATACTTTTTTCATGATTTTTTTTTTTCATCTTGGACTGGGTTGGGTATTCTAGTTTTGAGGGGTCGGGTGTTTGGGTGTAAATACCTTGTAGGGGATTTATTGTCCTATTGTATTTAACACCCACCTTAGGGTGAATCTTTAAATGAAATAAAATAATACAAAGAGGATCTAGTGATTAGCGGGGACAGTGACTATTTCTCCCACCGGTACTATTATAAAGAATGCCTTCGGCTACAACACCGAGTATCAAACAGAGGCACCCAACGTCAATTTTTGGAAAATATCTGTTCGGAAGACGATTTGAGGTCTAGAATTTTCGGAACATTTGTTGTAAAATTTCTTGCTTGCCTGCCTCTCCTAGGATTTTCGAACATCTGAAAAATGGTATAATTGCCCATTTTTAACAGACTTTTACCATAAAAAAGGTCACCTAGAATTTTCGGGAGCCTTTTTTCTAGCTGAAATTTTCGAATAGGTAAGTTTTGATCCCTATAATTTTCGGATCACAAGACTTTCAGCCAGGAAATCCGAACAGATGAAAATTCTTTAGGGCAGAAAAACATGCCTATATCTACCGTTTAAATACCAAAATACGTTTAACAATGTTATGTTTAAATGGTTTTGAACGATATTCTCGTTGGGTGCCCCTGATCAAAAGTGTGTAAAGAACTACAGTCTGTAAAAAAAATCCTTGGAACACTTCGAAACAGTGCAAGAATATACCGGTACAGATCAGAAGCTTTTCGGCGTACCCTCCCCTCCCCGGAAATGTTTGCACGCGAGTTTCTGGGCCCATTTGGCAAAACAACATTGTGGGAGGGCAAGGTATTGAAAAGTGTCGAAACAATTTTGTCCGAGGCCGTAGCTTCTCTTTTGTAGGATCTAGAGGATTACCTCCAGAGAATAGAGGTTAAAAGAAGGTTGATCGATAAATTAATTACTTGGGGGAGAAACGAAGACAAACAATTAACACTCAGTCACACGTCACTCGATCGAGTACCGCAGCAAGTATACAAAAATAAGAAAACTGATATTATTGTCAACATGATCCTTGCATTTGGGTAGAATTTTTCGAAATTTTTCGACGTAAAATATTGCAAAATTTAAGTGGCTTCTTCATTTTAGCAGCGTTTGGCCAGACTTATCAAAACAGAATTGCAAGAGAAAATCTAGCGATAACCAAAAAATAAAAAACAGATACAAGATACATGCCTCCTTTATGAACGACGAAACGTGAGGGAATTACAACAGATAAACAAATATTAGACAGGTTCACGGAAACGGGGTTAGAATGGTTCCAAAAAAAGTGCCTTCTAAGCCATTCTTTGGCTAATTCGGTACTGATAATTTAAAGAGTGTTTAAAGTCGAAAAATGTCCGACTCGAGGAGGCAAGAATGGAACAGAAAACGATTATCCACCAGAAGCAATAATAATTCATTCTCTAGAAAGTTTTATAAGTAAAGCGATTTGGTGTAACAATTTCAGTTAGAATTTGACCAGGCCCGGCGAAAGTGTATTCAGCCTTGAATTTGATGCACGGCCAATATGAAACATGAAAGCACACAGTATGTGGAAACGTAAGATTGAAGAAGAAAGATTCAAAGTACGACAGTTATTTTAACTTGCAACTTGTAACTTGCAACAAAAATCACCGATATGAAAAATGAGATGTGCTTTTTTCTAGAGGGTCCGATACGTCCGAATTCTTCCGACTGGAGTGCTCTCATCATCCATATTGAACTTATAGTAGCTTAGTGTCAAAGCCTCCCAAATAGCAATCGGATTACCTCATACTTAGACTCGCAACAAAAGCTACCCACATTTTTCGTCGCAAGAGTCAGACTCTCAAATCTCTTGTATTTATTAATAATACAACGCATGAGAGCCAAGTTTCACGTTAACTTTTCCTTCGTTCATTGTCGATGATGAACTAACTTACAAACTTACCTTATTCCCCTGAGGTCTGCAAGTCGTGCGATGATTCATCAGTGAGACGAGCTGCGTTTACAGGCGGCAATGATTCGCCGATACCTGAGATTCACATGATCTCAAATTAATCTCTTAATCTGAAATTTTTGCTTAACTGTGCCGGCGCCCAAACAAAACCTCCGTCGCCAATGCGTTGATAGGCCTAAAATCACGTCAAAAGGAGGGACACAAAACAATGACCTTAATTGCAAATAATTATTTTAAAAAGACAAATGCACGCTCTCAGTGCGCGTTTTGCAATCTCTGCACGTGCATTTTTATTTATCTAAAGTTTTCAGCAACGAAAACGAGGATGCCAGAAATTATTTCATTCAACGAAGAAAAAAAAGAAATAAGAATAATAAAGACAAATAAACTATCGTGCGGCTCACTTTGCGCATGCGCTTTATATTTTGATAAAATTCATTGCCGTTCTCTTTCCAACAACGCTCCTGTGTCAATTGACACTATATATATTTTTAATTTTCCCTCTCAGGGTTCTAAGCCTTCCATTCTATCTTCGATTCCTGTTAGCGCAGAGTTGATACATGCAAGAATAACTGCAAGGACTGACCACATACCCAAACGTGCCCGTTCACACGTATTTGTTTTCCGTTTGAAAACGCAACTTTTTTTCTCCGATTTCAAAAAAATTCGCGTCCACACGTAGCACCAGTTTCGCATCGTTTTCGCTCGTCCATACGTATACCAGCAATCGATTTGAAAACGATAACTTTTCAACGATAACCAGACTGCGCATGCTTGGCGCATGAGTATTCGCTTTTACGATAACTATTTGGGCTACTTGTAGAAACCATTCTCGTCACCAGAGCCTCGGATCGACCCATGGCTCTGGGAAACTCTTTGTAGGAGAACATGCGCTGTAGGGTTCTTATAGCCAAAAATTGGCTATTTGAACCTTACGGCGCCTGCTCACTCCACGTGCTAACATGAATGCACCAATTAGAGACGCTTTTGATTGTTCTTCACGAAAACCAATGAGAAGACACTTTGTTTCAGGGTTCTCCAGAGCTCTTCTCTCCCTCGGTCAAGAGCTAGAAGAGCTCTGGGGTCTAGATTGGGCTAGACACTTGTCCCACTAAGCGCTAGTGCATCCAGGTCTAAACCAAAAATCGTCGAAGTCTTGGAGAGCAACCACCAAGTCGTTTCAACCTTCCGCCTCTTCACAACAGTAATGAAAGTACCTAATAATGTTCTGCCGCCTTCTGGAATAGACAGCTTGCAGAAACAGCAAAGCTAAATTTGCTTGAAAACAGGCAATTAAGTTTGAAAGCCCAAGTATTAAAGACAAGAAAGTGAAGCGCCTGTCCGCCATCTTGATAATAATATAATATTAATACATAATATTGCACGGAGTGGATTGGAACTGACAGTGCGACGTCGGTGTTTTCGAAACTGTTCCGTTTTCATCCGTCCACAGGTACACGCAAAAATGGCGTTTTCAAAAAGTTCCACTGTGGAGAGCAGTTTTGAAAAGTTGCGTTTTCAGTGATCGTTTTCATAGATTACGAGTGGACGGAAGCTGTATCCGTAAAGAAAAAGTTGCGTTTTCAGATGAAAACGACTTGTG
>OX421457.1:26598227-26605727 GCA_949126865.1 Montipora capitata | reverse complement strand
ATTTTATGGCCTTGGAGGTGCTTGAGAACAGAATCCCCGGCAATCATAACTTTCTTTTGACGATTAGGTCGCTCTTGATCGCGCTTTGTTGTCGACTCGGTTGATACAGATTGATTAGTCCTTTGTGTTGTAACATCGATAGGCCGGCACGAGGGTCTTCTGAAGCTTCTATCATCGTTATTTGCAGTACGGGTATCCTCATTTCTCACATCCACTTGCGCTTCATTAATTCGACGAAGGGGCTCAAAACTGTTTCGAGTTTCGGTGATATCAGGGCGTACTGTCTTCTGGCTACGTTCACGATTTCCGTTTTTACCTCGCTTCTCATCCACATGGACCCAGCATACGCTTGACTTTGGTTCTTTGTTTTCAGCATTGCTCTTTTCTTGCATAATGATGGTTAGTGCAAGCCTAAGGGATTCATTCTCTTGTTCTTAAGACAAAACGCGGCTCTCAAAGGTCAAACATTTGGCATTCCTCTGTACTTAGCGTTACCAAAAGTGGTTCACTGTTTTCAGCTCCTGGGCCTTTGCCTTCATCAAAATTCAAAGAGCAAATACATGTATCTTTCGAGATATGTTGTAGCTTTTGAAAATCCTTGCGCCCACACCGGCAAACACTTTCTCAGTCTTATTTTTCGCTTGATTCTTTCCCCACAAACTCATGTTGTCATGACGTTTTCCAGGCTTTGGAAAGCGAATGAAAAATGTTCCCTCCGGCATTCGATCTGGACATCGGGAATCCGAATTACATTTACCCCAGCAGCAACGTTTTGTTGCCGGCCGCTTTGGCATTCTTCCAACAACAGCAAAAACAACTTCCTAGCTATTCAAAACAAACTGTGCTTGTCCACTTTTGAATCCCATGGTGCTTTGTGATAAGACGTCACGATCTATTTTTGACAAGTGAGGAAAAAGCTATTCCGAGAACCACCGACAATATATAAATGGCGTGGGGTAGCAGCCATAACTAAAACCAGCTTGCGAGAGATACAAACGGCTTTAAATGAGAAAACAAGAAAACAGTTGTCGACTGCACTATAGAGGGTAAGTATTTTCTGTGATTCAATATTATTTCCAGATCGGATACCTAGCTTTTTCTAGAAACTCCTCTGGTGTATTATCGGTGATAGGCGCGTTTCTGTATCGAACGGAAGTCAGTGAAAAGTGAGCTATCTCAACAACATATTCTTAGCAATGGTTCCTGCAGTGGCTTTCGCGGTTGCATTTTCTGATTTGAGATGATTTTCTTTCATAAAACTGATAGAACTGAACAGGGATCAGGATAAAATTGTCTAACTGAGTTTGCGGGTCGTCATAGGAGAGCATAGGAACATAGTATAGGAGCATAGCATAGGAGGTCGTCAGAGGAAAGCATTAAGGATAATTTGTCCCTTGTTTGAATATAAGGCTGCCCTTGCTAGTACTGGTCTTGTCTCTCTTGAAGCCCGCCGTGCAAAACTATTGGAGAAACTGTAATAAATAAAGTAAATAAACCGTTTGATACGCGATATATTTTCAAGTGGCCTTAAGGTCACGCCATCTCTACCACGAAAATTTACTGCTAGGTCTATTTCCTTCCAAAAATTATTGTTAGCATTGTGTATTTGTTCTTTAATCAGAAGCGTAAACATTTGGTGATATGCTTCAGGGGAAAACAGTCCCTTACTGGCTCTTAAGAAGGTCATCTAACATTTTTGGGTAAGCCGAAATACAGTGGAAATAGTGACTAGTTCTTCGAAGTTAACGTTCAGCTAGCAATTTCTGAAATGAATATGTCCCTAAAATTTTCGGGCACTTCAATTTATAGGTAGGAAATACGAACAGATTAAATTTTTCTAGCTGTTGGATGCCCCCGAAGAATACGACCCTAAATGGTTAGGTGTTTGAATCTTAACACTACTTCTTTATCGAATGGCCTCAGTCAAATGTGTCCTTTTCAAATCCCTGATATTTAATATTTTTAAAAATACTTTATCGAGATGCATAAACTGTATTCAGTGGACCGAAAGCAAAAGAACATTATACGGGAAATTCCCCATGTAACTTGATAGGGTTTTATACTAGTATTGACGTTTTCGTTCGATCCGAAAGTGAAAGAGGATAGGAGAATTTCCCCATGCCAGGATATTTAATAATTATTCCACGAGTGCACGTTGGATATGAGATGGTAAATAGCCAACGAGGCGTCGAATCGGCTATAACCAATCTCATATCCAACAATCACGAATGGATGTTCTATTAAATTTCATTATTATTCATTCAAAATATTTCCCCGTTTCTGATTGGTGAAAACCAAACGCATAATTCACCACAACCAGCTGCTGTTCACCAAATTTGGAAAGAAACTTCGTCATATTGAATCAATGACGTCAAAAGTGCAGCCCGCTGCAAATTATTGAACCGATGACGTCAAAATGACGTCAAAAGTGCAGCCCGCTGCAAATTATTGAACCGTTGACCGAAAAAAGCTGGGGAAGAGATTGTGTTATTTTTGTTGAGCAGAAAAATGGCTGCGAGTAGGTTTAGAAGTTTGAGCGAAGAAAATATTTTGAATGAATAATAAAGCAATTCTTGAATTCGGCTTTCGTAGAATATGAAGAATTCTGCAGATCTCGGAGGATGTTATCCACCTCGGCCTTCGGCCTTGGTGGATAACACCCTCCTCGACCTGCAGAATTCTTCATATCCTACTCAGCCTCATTCAATAATTGCTAATTATTAAATTAATATTTCAGCTTGCAATTACTTGGCGCAATCAGTTTCCATATAAGGTCGTACGGCGTATTTAACAATTATTCTACGAGGGCGCGCTGGACATGAAGTGATAGATAACGCGCCGAGTTGGTTATAATCATTTTAAATTCAGCAAGCCCGAGTAGAATAATTGTTGTATTAAAAACTCCAGGATCAACAACTCTTCCATGTTGATTTTATTTTATTTTTATTAAATGTTTTCAGTTGGTTTTATTGATGACACGTTCCTTGACCATATTAGGCACAGCAGGTATATAAACTCAGTAAACTGATAGCCTGTGTTCGGCGAGGCAACAGAGGCAATGAAAATGCTGGAAATCTGATATCGGTAATTCAGTTTTTAATAAAAGCTGATAACACTTCACTTCTTTGGCTTTGTTGTAGCTCTTTTATGTTGTTCTACACTTGAAAGTGGTTACTGTGATGTTTTATTTTATTTTGTGAACATCTGATGTGTCATGAAAATGTCTAAAATTGCGTGACATAACCCCTTTAGACGAGTCCTTTTCAAACCCATGTTAATTTTATTGATAGACACAGCAAAGCTCTGCTTTGTGGTCATATTTTGTGAGCATAAAATTATTTAGTGGTCTTTGTTCCAAAAGCGACAGCAAACTATTGATGACTTACTCTCATTTTTAACTTAGATCCCATTGTGTTTAAGCAACAACTGTACGGCAATTGCAATGGCAAATGCGGAAGGATTTGTCCATCTTGCTAATGGCGCCAAATGCATTCAGTGTAACAACAGCGATGCATCAAAATTTCGGCGTTACTATGATGGTGATGAGCTCCTGGGAGCGTTTTGTGTAAAGTGTGAATGTGAATACCTGAAAGAAACTTTACTCGTATCACCCATTCAAGAGAACTGCCTTGACCTGGGGAATGAAACTTTTTACAAGAAGACGGTAGCTATTGACACACCGGATAGCAGTGTTCACATGGTACATCCAACCAGAACAGAGATAACCAATCTAAGTCTGTGTGCAGATTACCTCAAACCTGGGGACCACATCGCGTGGAAAAGGCCATACGTGATATGGCATCACGCACTGGTCACAGCTGTAGACACTGAAAGGAATAAAGTTCGAGTGATTCACTGGAGTAGTGAAAAGGGAGAGGGGGTGCAAATTACAGAGGAGCTGGTTGACTTGAAAAAAGAACGTGGGAATCTCTACCGTATGGATTACAATGAAGAAGTAATAAAGGAGAATCCGCCTCGCCTTGTTTTAGCCAGAGCTCGTTCACGACTCGGTGACAAAAACTACCACTTCTTTAGAGATAACTGCGAATCGTTTGCGACATTCTGTAAAAAGGGAGTGGAAAGAAGTCAACAGGTTCGCTGGCTATGGAAAGGGATGCGTGATCAATTAATGAGAGCTCTCGGTTCGCTTACCGGGAAATTATGCCAGCTCCAACGGGCGGCCATCTTTCCAACTGTTGAGGTGAATACCGCAGAAGCAATAGAGAGAATAGCTAACAACTACCAATGGATTGGTTTTGGTCTTGTGGTTGCCATCGAAGGTGTAATAACGATCATCGACATCAAAAAGTTGTACGAGGAAAGAAAAAATGGCAAACTAACAAGAAAAGATTTCATTGAGCAAGTCACAGCACGAGTCACCGAGGCAATACTTGCTGGCGGACCGGCGGCAGCTGGTGGTTTGGTGTTTGGACCAGCTGGCATCTTTGTGGGGATAATGTGTGGAACTTTTGGAAAAATTGTTGGTTCCTGGCTTGGACCTTACATTGGTCGAGCAATAACGAGGTTCATAAAGACAAATGACAAAGCAGTAAAAGACATCACAGAGTTGCAAACTGGAGACCATATAGTTTCGTACCGCCACTTTGCTCATCCAAGGCATCATTGCATCGTTTTATGGCACGACGGAATATCCAAAGTCAATGTTATACACAACACTTATCATGACGGCGTAAAACAAGAATGGATAAACTTTGTCCATCCCGTGTACAAAGTCATCTACGACGAAAAGGACTGTCATTCTGACGATGAAGTTTTGGCAAGAGCTGTTTCTAAGCTTGGAGAAAGCTCTTACGATTTGATAACCTACAACTGCAAACATTTTGCCGCATGGTGCAAGAAACGCTAAAAAAAAAAAATGATAGCATAAAAGTTTTGCAGCCTTGCCAACACCACCTTGGCTCTTGTTAGCACTAAAGGACGCGGTGTCTTTACACCGTTGTGTGCTTTGTGTACTAATTTTGATTACGATACTTTTTTAAAAACACACAGTAAGTGTTACCTTAGCACCGTGATATGAATGAATGATCTTTCTCCAAAACAAACTGAATTTACACCAGATTCGGGTTTGCATAACCCAATCGAACTGTAAAAGCATGCCAATCGAACTGTGAAAGCGGTGCCATTGCCAGTTAAAATAATTTTGGTTTTTCTTTACACTAAAAAGGTGCATGTCCAGGTCGAACTCAAATGGTGCGAAACATCGTGCAGCGGTGCGGACAGCACAGTCTGTTAATTTGTAGTGAAGTGGACGAGTGCGTTATGTGGGTTACTTGACACTAGTATTAAGACCTGACCAAACGGAGTCGCAAGTCATCGCAAGTTTGGGAATGTCCACTTGCGTACCAACTTGCGTCGGTGGCCAAACGGACTCGCATGCAGGTACCCGCAAGTTGTGGCCAAACGGAACTTGCGATGACTTGCGACTACGTTTAGCCAGCGCTTAACATGTTACCGAACCCTAAGTCTCCGCATATATATTCAAAGTACCAGTTCCATTTTTTGAAAGTTCCATTTTCGAAAGTTCTTGTTATATAATAAAATTAATTCTTTTTCTATGATAAGGGTAAAATGAAGTTTTAAAACGAGGTTTTTTCGATGTTTTCTGTAGACCCTCTTTGGGACAAAAATAGTACGAGTGCGACTGTCACTCGAGTTCGACAGGTAACTCGAGTTCGAATAATGTGAATCGAGCTCGGTTTCCCAAAAAATACGGATCAGTTTGGGCTTCAATCGAATCAGGATGTTATGATGTATTTATACTCGATCAAGCCCTTTCGAGCTTGGTTGCCCAGCTTCCACCAATGATCCGATTACATGATGCATCACTAAGGTTTCTTTTCAAACTCACACTTCTCTTTTAGCCTAATAACAGCACGTGGTGCTGGGTTCATAGGCGTACAGGCACCTTCGGACTTGGGGGGCAGTGACTTTCTTGCCCGAAAAAAAATTACGCAATAACGAAAAGCGTGAGGATTGAAATCGGGATGCAAACGCAAACGTTTACCATTTTCGCATCTAATTAAACTGCTATCATTGGAAAAATAGTTAAATTGAAAGCTTGCATACTAATAACGCGTTGACGATCAGGGCGTTTTCTTTTTCTTCTATCAGGCCCTTGATCCGTCATTTCTCCCGTCTGGAAATGGGGAGTAATGTGTAATTATGATCGAATCTTTCATATGATCAAATGATATGTTACAGTATGTGAACATCGAGCAAAATTAGCAAAACTACTGCACCGATGAATAAATATGAATAATGATGATGATAATGTCTGCTAAATGCAATAACACTAAAATAGGAATAAAAAATATTCATGATCAGTCCCTGGAGTCTTTTCCAGATACCAGATATCATTTCATTTAGGGACAATAAAGGCTGAAAAAGTAGTCAATACACGGTACTTACCAGCTGGGTGACGTGAACTCCTATTATGTGATACTTTATAATGCGATTTACCGATAGAATCAATCGAATAGAATAAACAAATTACTTAATTGAATTTGTGTAGCATTTACCTTTTGCATTGTTGACCTTGACGGCCGCTTGACCTTTAGTAACCTTCTAAGTTTTTCACTTTTTCTTGAAACTTTTAAGTCCACGGACTCTACAAAGAATCGAACGAACTTCAACGAAGAAACCATAAACCTGACCTTCATGTGAACTCGTCAAAACGTTTTCCCGCTCTCCGCGAAATTGGCGCGAAAATTAGGCGCGAACTGCAGAAGATGTCAGCGAAACGATACACTTCACATTTTACAAAATATTATTCAAATTACCATATCTCTGAAGAAACCACTTTCGGGCATCTAATCACCTAAAAAGTACCTATCTACTAAATTTATTCACGACTTTTGGAAATCACGCCAACAGCATTATTTTATAATGTTTTCTACAAAGTGTCTTTGCCCGAATAGAGCGTTTCGCCCGAAAAATTACATAATTTCCGTAGGTAGGGGGCTGCCGCCCCGTTCCCCCGGCTCGTACGCCTATGGCTGGGTTTCATAGTATTCAGTACTGGGCGCACTCTAGAACAAAAAACAAAAATTGATAGATTGCCAAGATTTCTCCAGTCCAGGGGGATTAATTCCTTAGAAATTTATCAGCTCTCCAAAAGGCCATTTTTTGCTCACCAAAATACCATTTCCCATAGTTTTATTCACTCTGTAAACAATAAAGACAGGCCTGTAGTAAATCATTCGCTGGGTTTAGCGTTTTGGGGGAAGATTAAAGTTAAGGCTTCCTTCTGAGCGAACTTGCTAGAATTCGAGAAAAAAGGCCATTTTTTGCTCACCAAATACCATTTCGCATAGTTTTATTCCCTCCGTAAACAGTACTTGAAAGACCGGCCTGTAGTAAATCCGCTGGGTTTAGTGTTTTGGGGGAAGATTAAAATTAAGGCTTCCTTATGAGCGACCTTGCGAGAATTCGAAGATCATTTAAATCCACAGCCAGAGAGCGAGTCAAAGCTTGCGTGTC
>OX421457.1:26573227-26593227 GCA_949126865.1 Montipora capitata | reverse complement strand
AACATGTTAAAAGATCGGCTTTCAAACTTAGGGCTACCACGTACGTATTCATACCGTGGCGACGGCATGAAGTACAGCACAGTTGTTCAAACTATAGATAGCGCTATGCGCCGGATAAATCAGTATCTAGGGGATAAGTTATAAAGCGAAACCAATTGCCTATCCAATGGATAGTGATTTAACCGGTGGATAAAGTTATCCATGCACCTTTTAAACAAATGGCGCCAGAAGATTAAAGATATTTGCACAGAGCGACAGAACAATGTCGACCAAGATGGGTTTGTGTTAACATTTAGAGACGATCCAAAATTACGCTTAGAAAGCTCCTCGGGGAATATTCTTAGTGCACAGGATCAGGAGTCTCTCTCGCAAGCTACTTGGACTGAGCGTGAAAATTTTGACATCCTTGTGAATTAAGAAACACGAAACGCCGATATAATTGGAAATGAACAAAGCTATCGAAGTCGGAAATCAATTATGACTACTTCAAGTGGAGTAAGCCACGAAGAAAACACGGAAACCGACTCCCCTTAATACACTCTGACCCTAGTGGATTTCATCACTCGCTGAAGGCAGACTGAGATAAAAACTACACATAATCTGGTACCGCTGAAAAAGTTCGAGTCTTGGAAAGTTAGAGAGATCATGAAGACAGCATTTGAAACATGCCTGTCTGAATTAAGCGTCTATGATCGAGAATTTTGTTGCCATATCAGCAAGATTTTGTCAGATTTAACTGATCAAGGAGCACCTCAAATCCACGCAGTTTACAAGGCACAAAATTCTTAGCACTGTTTCGATTGGTCAGAGAGCGAAACAGCCGTATCCGAATGGCCAGCCGTTTCGTCTGGGATGCCAAGTTTGATTGCTGTGCACAATGTGGTTTCGAAAAAGAAATTTATTGCCCAGAGGAAATAAATGGATTCATGCTGAGTGTGAAATACTTAGGGCGCTTACCATTTGTCAGAACTGACCGGTCGGTTCGGATCGTGCATAAATGGAATGCGTCAGTTCTGTAGTACGGTGCTTTTAAAGGGACATTTTCTTCTCCTCCTCTTTTTCGTGAGAGACAAGTGTCTCTGCTCTCTTTTTGTAATCTTGATTTTGTCCGCCGCTCACTTTTTTTTACTGCTCACTTTTTTTAAGCCCCTCATTTTTTTTTCGCCGCTCACCTTTTTTCCGCCGCTCTCTTTTTTTCCGCCGCTCACTTTTTTTCCGCCGCTCTCTTTTTTTCCGCCGCTCACTTTTTTCTGCCGCTCACTTTTTTCCGCCGCTCTCTTTTTTTCCGCCGCTCACTTTTTTTCCGCCGCTCACTTTTTTCCGCCGCTCTCTTTTTTTCCGCCGCTCACTTTTTTTCCGCCGCTCTCTTTTTTTCCGCCGCTCACTTTTTTCTGCCGCTCACTTTTTTCCGCCGCTCTCTTTTTTTCCGCCGCTCACTTTTTTTCCGCCGCTCACTTTTTTCCGCCGCTCTCTTTTTTTCCGCCGCTCACTTTTTTTCCGCCGCTCTCTTTTTTTCCGCCGCTCACTTTTTTCCGCCGCTCTCTTTTTTTCCGCCGCTCACTTTTTTCCGCCGCTCTCTTTTTTTCCGCCGCTCACTTTTTTCCGCCGCTCTCTTTTTTTCCGCCGCTCACTTTTTTCCGCCGCTCTCTTTTTTTCCGCCGCTCACTTTTTTCCGCCGCTCACTTTTTGACCGCTCCTCACTTCCGGCCACGTGAAAGCGAGGCAGATGAGCATCTTTACTACAACATGGCGGACGAAGAGCTGGCATCCGAGATAGAAAAGGTATAAAACTTCACATTTTGTTGTGCTAGCTTTGAAATTCAGATAGGTACATTATGTTCTTTTCAAGTGTAACGATAAATTATGTCTGTTTCATCATAGGTTTTTACTTTTCTGAGGGCAAAAAGAAAAGTGGACTTCGATGTTTGCGATAGGTTTCGGAAAGAAATGGTAAGCCTACGATATTTGAGTTGACCACCCGGGGTTGAACATAATACCAAATCCCGTAGTGAGTGCACTGTCTTTACTGACGTTCCACTACCTGAAGCCACCCAGAAACATGTAAGGGTAGATATCCGTTAACAGTTGTCATACACCTACTACTACTACTACTACCACCACCACCACCAAATTGCTATGATTGCTGGAATATCTGTCTTTGATAGCACAAAACTTTGCCTTTGCTCTTAATTAAATAAACGACAGGCAGTCTATTGCAAACAGTAGTTAGACCACGTGACGTCAGCCAAGGCCATAGTTGTATTCAAGCGATTATGAAAACAGTTTCTAGGAGGTAATGATTTGTCTCTTGACTACAATCTGCGATATACTGTAAACCATAGTTTCAGTTGCCTTTTTTTATCTAGAGCCCTTCGAGTAATAACCTCATTAATAATGTAACCTTTAAAGGTAATTGTGTTGTACAAGCAGCTCTTCATTATTATTTTAGTTGTGACCTTTTTGCTTAATTGCCTCTTTATAGATGGATTTCACAGCTATAAGGAGTGCTAGTGATAAAGACTTTGAGGCTCTAGGTTTGAAACGAAGAGGAGATGTGCTTGCTTTGAAATCATTTGTTTCCAGCGGTGGAGTAGATGGGGGAAAAAATGAGGAAAGAAGTGAGAAAAAGAGAAAGCTCTTAGAATTATCTAAACAGCTTGTAAAGAAGTCAAGCAAAGGGAAGGCAAAGACACAGGAAACACCATCATCAAAGGAAAGAAAGCATCCACAGAAGTCTGCATTGAAGAAAATCCAAGTTGGATGGCATCATTACAACGAGGACTTAAAGCGCCATGTTGCTGTTCGCCTAGCAAAAGGAGGGGGCACAAGGGAGTTAATGGTTCCATTATCTGCAACAGAAGATGATATGATTGATCTCCTGACAAATGTGTTTTTCCCTGAAGGATATTCAGTGCATGGATACACTCATGAATTAAAGTTTAAACTCGCAGACTTTAAGTTTGAAGAAGTAATAGGTGATGAGTTCACATCACTGTCATGTTACATAGCAAAGTACAACTTAAGCAAAGTGAAGATGTACCTCTTTTCAAGGTGTGTAGACATGAAAGGCGTTGAGAAGAAAAAGAAAGTTCACTATGTCAGTGATGACGATAATGATGAGGCTGTTTTACTTACACCTGCTTTTGAGAGCAAGCAGAATACCAGTACATCCTCAACCCCATCAACAGGCCTGTTGGGATCATCTGAGGAGAGAGCAGCTCTAAAGGACAGTCAGTTAATGGAATATCTTGATTCTTTGGAGAAGGATCAAGCAAAGGAATGTGCTGCACAAGAGCAAGCTAGAGAAGAACATGTACAGGCTAGACAGGAGGAACTACTTAGTCTGCGTAGCAGTAGAGCTCAAAGGGTACCAGCTGAACCAGATGTGTGTGAACCACACATTACAGTGTCGGTGAGACATGTGTCACTAGGTGTCCACACCCGCAGATTCCCCAAAAGGAGTGATATGACATGTTGTGCCATCTATGACTGGGTAGGCTCGCTGAGCCTCACTCCTCAATACTTTACCCTTTCATCCTTCAGTGAACCAGTTGTGAATCCTTCCTTACCTGTTGAGTCAGTGGACCGTGTGATGCTGGCAATGGCAGAGTGCACTGAAGCACCTGCCTATCCAGATGAAGAAGTCTTATTTCAAGGATTTGGAGAAAACCCAGCAGATGCTTATGTTGACTACCCTCTAGATGCTACTGTGCCTGATTTAAATATTATTTGCGAAACACCACCTCCATTTTTGATGGCCAATGATGAAATGTGAGTACCTAACATCTATGTGTAATTAACTATCACTACAATGCTTTGTTTTGATGAGTGGTTATTCACCCCTTTGTCTCAATATCTGATTTTCATTTTTTCACCTTGGACTAACCCTTTAACTCCAAATTGCCACTTACAGATTTTACTTTGTCTGGCAATCTTTGCTACCGGTATTCTGTTGTCTTGGCTGTAAATAGGGATAAAAACCCATGTCATTGAGTCAATTGTTTACAACCATATTCCATATTGTATACTTCCTCAGCCATGTACCATAAATGCCAATATTCCTCATAGCCAATTATTGAGATTCTAAGAAAACTAACCTCATTGCACACATTGCCCTTTCCTTGCTTACTTTTTTTGCTAGTTACAGGAGTTAGTGTATACTAATGTTTGTTCAAAGGGACATGACTGTATACTCATTATCATAAACACGCTCTCTTACCCCTTTGCCATCTTAAAGGGGCTATGTCACATTATTTTAGGGTTTTTAGCCAAAATCTTGAGTTAATCACGAGTTAAAATTTGAAAATGGCAATGTGGAATTCCTATACTGATAAAATTATCGTTACATCACAAACAAGATGAATCTGAGCAAAAACGACCATCATCAAGGTTATTTGCCACAAACTTAGAAAACGTCAGGCACACGTTTTTTCAAGATTACCCAAATGCAATCCGTTTCAATCTTGTCCATTTGTGTCCATCCATGCTTCTCTTTTCTTTTGCTGTATTCATTTTATGTTGTTCAACAGTTAAGTGGTTATTGCAATGTATCATTCTACTTTTTGTGCTTTTTGGGTGTCATGAAAATGACATAATTTTGCGTGACATAGCCCATTTAAATGTAAAAATACCTTGAGTTTCTCTATAGACAACTAGTCTCTGTTACTTGTTTAATTTGTTAGCAATGACCCTTCTGCAAGTGTGAAGGACGCGGCAATGTTGCTGATTGTGCAGGACAACGATTCAGGGAAATGATTAACAACCTCCCCAGTG
Organism: Montipora capitata; assembly: GCA_949126865.1. NCBI lineage: Eukaryota > Metazoa > Cnidaria > Anthozoa > Scleractinia > Acroporidae > Montipora > Montipora capitata. The sequence continues at coordinate 26,588,454 of OX421457.1, read as the reverse complement.
CAGACACTGATAGGGGACAGGAGGTAATTGTTTTTCTAATGCACTAATTCCTGAAGTAAATATGAATGTGAGGTATCATATAATTAATCTTGATCGACTGCAAGGTCACATGGATGTCTAATAGTTGCAATTAAGTCCATTTTGGAATTTACCTACAGGTAACAAAATACATCTTTGCACATAGTTAGCCTCAATCTAGATTTGTTCAAAACGTCCAATCAGTTCTGTTGCTGTAGTGTCAGCAATGTTAAGCATGTACTTTTTTTGTAAGTTTTGATCAATGTTTGGTAATGTGTAGAGTCCCAAGCCATACCAGGGAATTGTGTAGTATCGTTTCAGAAATCGCGATGATACCCTTAACACAATGCAAAATAGGCCTTCTTGATATTTGCTAATATGACATTATTATGAACAATTAATTCACTTTCGATTTATCTGAGAAGGCATAATGAAAGGTGCAGTCCACGCCTGCTTTCCTATTTCCATGCCAGCAGTTGACAATTATTTAATTATACAGGTAGTTGCCTGCAGAGGAGAGACTATGTTACGTATTAAAATCCTGTCCAGATTGCATGCTGTGACACCGATATTAGACATGCAAGTACAGTCACCCACTTTGCCCAAGAGTCTCCTTAATAACCTAGGTATTCTTTAATGAAACAAGATATTGTATTGCTAGTTCAAGCAAAATTCTGTTACCGTGTTTTTTCAGGCCTTGACACAAAGGAGAATGAATGCCCTCGAGAAACTTACTGCTGGAGGTGTAACGAACATATGGGTCCACAGAGAAACTGTCATGCTTGATCTTCTCAAATTATGAAACGTCAGGAGAAATAACACAACGCCTTGCAACCGTTTCCTTCCACGGAGAACAAGGAATGGATCTGGACGGTGTCAAAAGAGAAGCTTATTCGATATTCTGGAGACAGGTCCTACACGAGTACTTCGACGGGAGCTCTACATTTGTCCCGCGAGTCGGCCCAGGCATCGAGGAGTCGACAATGAGAACACTTGGTCAAATCATCAGCCATCAATATGTTCTCACAGGTATATTTCCAGTTCAGATCAATAAGGCCTTTGTTGTTGCTATGCTCTGTGGGCGGCAAGCACTTGACAACGAAGACCTCGTAGAGGCTTTCCTGGAGTACGTATCGGATAATGAATCCATGGCGTTAAAAGCAGCTCTGGCACAGTCAGAGCAGGGAGGGCTCTCTGATGAATCCTATGGTTTCTTAATAGATTTTTTTAGTGATTACCAAGTGAAAAAGAGGCCTTCGGCCATCAACCTAAAAGCTATTGTGGTCCAAGTGGCCAAAAATGAGTTGCTGTCAAGGCCTGCCATGGCAATGGATAGTATGAGGGAGGGCCTTCGCGACGGTGATTATAAAGATCTGTGGAAGTACTCAAAGGAGGATGTCTTTAAGGTATATGAGGTGATGCGCGTGACGCCACAGCGAGTTCTGTCCATGCTGTCTGAGGAGCCTTCTACACATGTGCACAAGTGCCGTCTACAGATCTTTTCTTACCTGAAGAAATACATCAGGTGCCTTAGCCGAAAGGAGCTTGAGCTGTTTCTTCGTTACATCACGGGGAGCTCCCTGCCAGTTGTCGAGAGTATCAAGGTTATATTTCATGTGAACGAGTTAGGCTCCTTACCCCATCCTATTGCACATACCTGTTCAGCTTCTATTGACCTTCCAGATGGTGGATATGCAAGTTTTAACGATTTCAGAGTGCAAATGGACTCTCTCCTTAACAATGAACTTTCATGGAATTTCACGTCAGTGTGAACTCACCCCTGCCTTGAACACAGACTTGTTACTTCTTACGTTCATCGCCTGAAAATGACGGACCGGCCCCGCTTATTTCCCTGGCGTAAACAAGCGATGCCATTTTTGACGGCCGATGCCATTGTTAGTATGGAAGCCTTCTTATTCGGTTAGCTTTCAATTAATTGTTAGGGTTAGCACCTGTTAAATACTCTAAAATTCCAACAATATAGCCTTGGGTTCGGTAGCGTAGAGGATAACTTGCATTTGCTCTTAATCCATTGAACGTTCGATCAACTTTTAAAATTTTTTGTTCTAAAGTTTTTTATTTCTTTTTTTATTCTACGTGACATACGCTGCTAATCTAGCCCTAGATTAAGTAATTTTTTCCTCATTTACAAACGACAAAGTTAACAGTCCAAACGGCATCACTTGTTTACGAAAGGGAAAATTGCAGCTTCACAAATGTTACAGGTTCGGAATCTTTCATTTGTGATCAATTTGTTGAATTTTGAAACAGTTATAGCGCTCAAGCTTGCGTGATATCATCTCATTTTAGCCTACTCGGCCTTCGGCCTCGTCCGCTAAGTATTAGGCGATATCACGCTCTCTTTCGCTCTATATAACTGTAAGTATTTTCCTTCAGCAGTTCCTTGTTTACGGTAAATACGGTCATGTTTGTGTGTCGTGACAATGAGCCCGTACTCGGCCGGATCTGAAAGCGGCTTAGACCATTAAAGAAAGACACGGTTATAATTATCACGACAATTTGGGTTCGAAATTTCTGGCGCTGAGTTTGAGATTCAGTTGGTACAGTACGCGTTAGTTGATGTTGAGCTCGTTTAACTGAAACAAGATTGTTGGTGAAGACCTAGGAGCTCATGATCTCATTTTAGCCAGTGTAGGCGATGTTATTACCCCATTTAATTGCCTCAAGCAAACCTAATGTCAAGGTTTTGAAGACTTGCGTTATACCTCCACTATGACTCATTCGAAATGGAATGAGTCGTAAGCGTTGTTGTTTTATACTGATACGCACGTTTCTTATCACTGAATAAAGTGTGTAGTCAATATGTGACAACTGTGAACGTGATCCATTTGGTCTGAGTAAACTTTCAACGAAAAATAGTGTTTCTAAGGGACTAGGAGTTTGTGTTTGATTGCAGTTTATCTGACGACCAATACGCAGTGCAATCGTTTTGCCTTGTGAATTGTGTTTGTTTGCCTCCATTCAAATACATTTTATAATAACATGAAAGAGAAAGAAAACAAAACTAATAAATTGTGTTTATCGTCTATTTCTTGCATCGATATTGGGGAAGGATGTTTGGGAAGGGCCCCTGGAAGATTTGTGGAAGGTGAGGGTGGGATAATTCTGAGAATTGGTTCATGCTTAGCGTAAGAGTAAGTGGAAATTGTGTAAACAACCAGATGCTGAGTAAGGGTGCCGGGCTGGGCTTTGGATATCATATGAAGCAAGCCAGCTCAAAAGCTGCTTAATCGAGAAGTATCATGAGCACAGTGCCACGCAAGAAATTGGAGCGATCTGGTGATTGTGCTGAAAGGCGCTGTTACACTGTGCAATTTTTCGCGCAACTTGTCTTGAAATGCCATTGCGAGACAAGTTGCTTAAATCATTACCCAATGTAACATACCTTGCAAAGGCCAAAAACGTCGCGAGACCAGTTGCAGAAACCGTTGCATAAAGTACAATTGAGTTCTACTTTCCGCAACGGTTGCAACAAATTTTTAAAGCATTGCGTAGTGTAATATCTGTCCCCTGCAACTTGTATCGCTACGGTTTGCGGCAACAGTGTATTCAAATGTTCCCTTAACCTCATGTGATCATGGAAACGTTGCTTAGTGTAACCCCCGTAAAACAACTTGTTTCGTAAGGTGAGAATGTTTGTCGAAATGGCGTCGCGAGACATGCTGCACGCCGGAAAGATTGCACAGTGTAACAGCGCCTTAAAGGATACAAATTCAAGGTTAGGAAAATATGTACTTATTATTGCCAACGAGCAAGCCGAGCGAAGACGCGAGGCTTGCGAGGCGGCCAGCTTAATGCCGCGCGAAGTATTGCAGCAGGCAGAAAAATTCTCGATCGTTGTATGAAAAGTGTAATGTAAGGCTACGTAGTGTAATGTAAGATTCCCTGAATATTTTAGTAGGTACCAATAAAAGCGAGTGTTTTGATGTGGGATGTCATTAGACAAACTTTCATGACGCGTGTGACTATTGATGATCTTGTGCTCGGAGGTGAGTGAAAACACATTTTTCCATTTTCCCTGACCATTGTGTTGTGTACACTTGCCGAGCATTGCCTTCCTCCAAGCTACTCAGGGGGCTAGAAAGGGACACGTCTTACAGATGCTGGCTTCCTAAAAGCTGTGTGGAAGGCCCAAAGGTAGAAAGGGTAAAATTTTCACACTTTGAGCAAATGAAAGGCATTCTCAGCTACCGGCTATGATGCAAGATTGAAAACCAGGCTTGTGCCCTGGCACGAATCAGACGAATCGCAGGGGTGGGGCTGGGCTCATTTCATATTCGGCTAAAAAGGGGAAGAAATTCTCCCCTAGCTATGTGGTAACACAAGCAAGAAATAATAATGCTTTTCTCTTAGGAAATTCCACCTCAGGTCGGATTCTTAAGTAGGTTTCACAACGCTAGGAGTGTCAGGATTCATTATGAATTCGGTCAATTTTAGTCCCGCGTTTGTTTTTATGTTTACCCACACTAACTTAAAGCCTCTGTCAGAATAGAAGCAATCTTTTACACGTCAGCGGAACTCACCCCGTTCTTCTCAAATTTCCTGCTGCCTAAGTACGTGTTCTAATTTATTTCATGGCATGACCAAACTGAGAGGCCATCAAGAAAGTAAGTAGCACGGAATGACCGGCAAATATCAACTAAGAAACTTATCGCACCCTTTTAAGCTACCCTTTTCTGCAGACAACAAGATCGAACGCTAACTGTAAAAAAACATTCAATGCCAAGTCTGACTTTGTCATGTTGCTGACTGACTGAGCCGACTATGTTAAACTTTCTTCTCTGGTCAGTTGCCTATGTCATCAATGTGGTCTAAGAGATCAAAGTACAGTTGAAGAGCTTCCTCTGCATTTGTTGGTTGCTCCAAGTCCTCGTCTTCTTGGATCATTTCGGCCAGTTGTTTAAAGTGTGGGGAACAGCCCTTTTCCTGCGGCCGTTCTGCATACATGTCTTCAGCAATTTCAATTTCATCCATGTCGACGGGGCTTGAATAATCTTGTGTAGCTACTGATTCTGGGACAAAGTAAAGAACATCAGGCTTTCCAGAGGGGCATTCTGCATTGACAGATGGTCGGATCCTGTGAAGATTCCATTCCTGGGCCACTTTATGTAGTTCCATTTGAATGACATCCATGAAACAGAAGTGAAGACATTCTCTTTGTATTACATCACTATCACTATACAACCCAGAATCTCGCAGGTCTTTGAAAAACTGTATCCACCACTGTGCACACCCTTTTCTGAGATGGCCCCACCACGCCTCTATTCTCTGGTTAGATGTTGATTTTCCAAACATGAAACTTTTCTCACCAGAAAAATCATCCCCAGCAGTTCTACGAAAGAAACGTTGGATGGCTGCTACGTTACCATTTTCAGTTCCTCTGTCTCCCCTTACAACTCGAGCAGTTCCCTCTATCTGTCGGACACAATCCAAATAATACTGTGCGACTATGCACGGATCATTATTTGATGAAGCAACTTCCAACCATAAAATCCTTCGGCTGAAACCGTCTATAGCACCGTGAACACAGAATCCAAATGGTTTGAGTTTATCGTACCCGTCTATATGCCAGAGGTAATTTGGACCTTTACATTGGTACACTCTTCTTCGTAGTCTCTGTCGTGAACGCAGTTCCACACCTTCTGGATCAAATATTCGTAACGCGTGGCGAACGACTTCTCTAGTAGTAGCCAGTCGATGATGATTAACCAGCCTTTGATGCATTGCTCTATACCCAAGTAAACTTCCGCTCCCTCTCAGCTCTGCTTCCACTGCCTCGACAACCTCCTCCAGATCACTCAGGTTCTGACGTCTTGTGCACCGCAGCCTCCTCAATATTCGTTTCAATTGCCTCAAACTTATCCGGATACCGTGAATACAAGCTAAAAATGAAGCTATTTCTGGAGCAGTTAGTCCTAGGTCGAAATAGGCTCGTATGATTTCGTCGCGTGTTTGTAGGTCACCTCGTACTGCTGGAGAGTAATTTGGAAGCATTGCTGAAGTGCAAGACCAGTTAAGAGCTAATGAAAGCAAGAGGATGAAACCCATAGCTTCATAAAAGCATCAAAATGAACTTAATAACTTTTACCCAGACGCCATGTTGCATGTGCTTAGCTACACCAGTTCGCTTTCAACTCACCACCAAGATACTTAGGAACAGAGGAAAACAAGACATACACTGAAAAATGAGGAGCAGGAAAAAAAAGTGAGCGGCGGAAAAAAAAGTGAGCGGCGGAAAAAAAAGTGAGCGGTGGAAAAAAAAGAGAGCGGCGGAAAAAAAGTGAGCAGCGGAAAAAAAGTGAGCAGCGGAAAAAAAGTGGGCGGCGGAAAAAAAATAGTAACGGAAAAAAAAAGAGAGCAGCGGAAAAAAAGTGGGCGGCGGAAAAAAAATAGTAACGGAAAAAAAAAGTGAGGGGCGGAAAAAAAAGTGAGCGGTGGAAAAAAAAGTGAGCGGCGGAAAAAAAAAAGAGCGGCTAAAAAAAAGTGAGCGGTAGAAAAAAGTGAGCGGCGGACAAAATCAAGATTACAAAAAGAGAGCAGAGACACTTGTCTCTCACGAAAAAGGGGAGAACAAGAAGATGTCCCTTTAAAAGCACCGTAGGGTTCTGAGAACTGAGAGAACTGGTTCTGGCCCAGCTGGCCCTACTCTTGGAGTAGGGCCAACCAGTTCTCTCGCTCCTACACAGCTACACGCGTGAAATGCGCGGGAATAGACCTCTTTAGCTTGTACGTTTTGTTTTTCCATTTCAGACCACGTGATGTTCTAAAGGGAATTTTCATTTTTGTTTTTTCATAAGTTATGCGTACATATTCACGTGCATAGGACGACATTTGAAAGAAAGTTTTCCCTAGAGTAACATCACGTGGTCTGAAATGGGAAAACAAAATGTACAAGCTAAAGAGGTCTATTTTGAGTGTTTATTTTTGTATAGTCAAAGGACGTGAAATTTTTAGAAAATGGCAGAGGCTGCTTCACGGACTTGTGGTAAGTATACGGAAGCTAATTATTTTTTCACCTTGCCTTGTTTGATGAGGGTATTATTATTGCTCTCTTTAGCCATACTGGTGGTGCGTAAAATATTAAGCTCTTAAGCTTATATATATTTTTTTATTGCAGAACTTGACGGCGAAGAAACGAAATTACTCACTTGGTCGACAAAAAGGACGAAATTATTAATTTCACTAAGATGTGAAAATGACGATCTGTTCGCAAAAGGCAAAATCCGCAAAAACGTGGCTTGGCAAACAATTGCGGAAAAGTTTAATTTAACTTCATCAGTGAAAGTTACGGGAGAACAGTGTTCAAACAAATGGAAGAAACTGGAGGAGAAGTATAAAAAAGTCAAGGAACACAACGACAAAAGGGGTAACGACCGGAAAGAGTGCGACTTCCAAGAAGAGCTGGAAGAATTTTTCGGAACTGATCCGAAAATAATTCTAACGGCTACCGTTTCTTCTTTGACAGCAAAGCCGGTCACAGGCAATACGTCAAAGGATGATGAGGAGCATGGAATTACCTCTAGTAAGCTGCCGAGAGCCACCAAAGAAGAAGAAGAAACGCAGCTCGAAGTCGTCCGCCACTGAAATGATTGAATTTCTGACCGAATGCAAGGAAGAAAAGCGGAAAGAGGAAGAGGCAAAAATTGTCCTTGCGCAGGAAATGCATAATGAAAAAATGGGCATAAAGGAGAGATTCCTTGACGTCCTGTTGAAGAAAGCAAATTGAGAACTTTAAAAACTTGAAGGTCCGGTTTATAATCTTTGTAGCCCAGCAACTCTTACCGGAACAAGTTTCGTCTTCAATTAACTCTATCAAAATTAACCTGACCCATGTAAAGTAACTTTCGCTTCATACGATTTGTCTGTTTTTTTATTAAGTTCCGTGAAAATATCCACCTATATTACGACTTTTGGAAATGTTCCACATCCTTCATGCATGGTTAATACTCGTAATCATTTGGTCAGCATCGCAGCAATCATTTTCTGGTCGAAAGTGGCAAGATCAATGCACCACCCGCGGGGAGCTTAATCATCGACGACTACTGCGCCTACAAGAACGTGGTCTAAAAATATTACTTCCCGTTGTTGTAACAATCTCGCGATTACTCCGACTCGCTCGGAGTGGAAAGTGAGTGTCAGTATTCTACAAATAAAATTGGAGAGTACGGTGTGGATATTTAGAGAGAAAATTGAAAAGTGATCGTCAGGTGCTCGCGTCCGCCGCCACTTCACCTCTTCATTGTAAGATACTTTTGTGCTTTAATAAAATTCTTCTCTACTACATTAACATTTTTATTGCAAAATTTGACATTATCATGATTTCTTTTTCATAACTTTCATATCTTGTTTTATGTTACACAACATGCGTGTTTTAGCGGTTGGTGACCACTTTTTCATCATTTTGAAACTGAATAAAACAAGTTGTTTTAAATCTAGACATTTCATCAATATCTATATAATAAACAGAACATTACATGGCCGCTTGGGGATACGAATTTTATCTTCTCGTGCTGAAAGTATCTCTCACTCGTTCGCTTCGCTCACTCGTGGGAGATACTTGCAGCACTCGAAGATAAAATTCGTATCCCCGCGCGGCCATGTAATATCCTCTATATCCACTGGATGACTCATCTTAATTGTGCTAGTGTTTATCCGCTGGATAGTGATTTATCCACCGGATAGCGGTATCTATCGTTTGAACATCCGGTGCCTGATGTTAGGGAGCTTTAGCAACTACAACGGCGACAGCAACGAGAACGTCACAAATTTGCATATTTAATGGCCAAAAAACAATAGCTTTGCACGCTGTGCACGTGCGTTTTTCACTTTTGTCCATTTCGTTGCCGTCGTCAGCAAAACTACAACTTGAAATAGCCAAATTTGAGGTTTTATGGAGGTACTTGCAGATAAATATTCATTTTCTCCCCTAAATTAAGCGTGACTCATATCGATTTCATTCTTGAGGGACTGCCACACCATTGTCACGTTAAAAAGCTTGGAATAGTTGCGACGTGATTACAATAGCGCGAATGTACGTATGTTTTGAGATGACGTTCTCGTTGCCGTTCCCGTCGTAGTTAGAGGAAGCTTTAGCAACGACGACGGCAACGGCAACGAGAACGTCGTCGTTAAATGTGAATTCGCGTTATTGTGACCGCTTCGCGACTATTCCAACCATTTTAACGTGACAAAAGTGTGGGAAACCTCACGAACGAAACTATTATGAACGGAGCTCAATTTAGAGAAATGAAAATTTATCCTCAAGCGCTGACGTTCACCCTTAAACCTCAAATTTGGTCATTTGACGTTGTTGATTTGCTAACGACAGCTAAGAAATAGACAAAAATGAAAAGATGCACGTGCAGAACGTGCAAAGCTATTGTTTTTACACATTAAATTTGCAAATTTTTGACGTTCTCTTTGCCGTCACCGTTGCTAAATCTCCCTTATGTTCCATCAACGGCTCGAGAAATTACCTCAAGAATTTTGTAGCGTTAGTCAGCCCAGCGCAAACTAGTGCGCGTAGAGTAGGAATTAGGGAGCTGAAGCAACGACAACGGCGACGGCAACGAGATCGTCACGAATTTGCATATTTAGTGGGTAAAAACAATAGCTTTGCACGCCCTGCACGTGCGTTTTTCACTTTTGTCCATTTCGTTGCCGTCGTCAGCAAAACAACAACGTGAAATAGCCAAGTTTTTGGTTTTATGAAGAACGTCAGAACTTGAGGATAAATTTTCATTTTCTCTCCTAAAATGGAGTGCCGTTCCGACTGGTGTTATCTTTGAGGAATTACCACACCCTTGTCATATTAAAAACGTTGAAATAATCACGAAGCGATTAAAATAACGCAAGTTTATATTTTGAGATGACGTTCTTGTTGCCGTCGCCGATGTCGTTGCTTAAGCTCCCTATTGCCTCCCTCTTGTCGCACGTTTAGTGCGAAATTGCTAATTCGCTAAAAGTGGTAGAGCAGGCTCGTTTGTCATTTATGAGGTCATTTGATTGCAAGATGAATATGCTTTTTCAGAGGAACGCATGTCCAGGATTGTGAGCATACTTTGTAGCCTATTAGTCTGACCTACGTTTTGACAAAATTTAACACTTTACCGCGCCTCTCGTTTACAACGAAAACGCGAATTAAACGATATCTTATAGGAAGTTTCATTAACTTCTTTGGTTCGTCCACCAGAAGTCGTACATTTCTCTATTGAGACCGTCACTTCTTCACAAAACACTTATCCATTTACCGTTTAGCTCCGTTTTCTAAACCCTCCACTCGAGCTCACGTCCAATATACACGACCTATTCCGTAAAAAGAACGGGCATTCGGATTTTACAGCTCTTCAAAAACGTTTGTAACTTCTACTTTCGGTCTGTTAGGACCCATCCAATGGTTCGGTGCCGCTAAGTTGTTAAATCAACCCAGAGCCTATAGGTTTGCCCGCCTAAAGATTCCCTTGTGATTCAAGATAGGCCAACCCCCGCCAAAAGAGGACACAACCTCATCGGTGGGAATTTAAAAATCATCAAGCGCCAGATTTAGTTTTTAACAGGTGAAATACTTTGACGATCCGCGCAGTTTGTACTGCTATGCTAAAGTCTAAACAAATAATCTATTTTCTGTTACATGGTCCAATGCATCCTACAAATTACCATTTGTAACTCCTTTTAAAGCAATTAGCAATGATACAGGTGTAGAAGTTCCATAAATGCATGCAAATCAAATGAAAATATTTACGGTGCTCCAGGCAATATTTAGGAAAACAAATCTATATACACTTTAATAGGGAATCTGTGCACGCGTTTGTGGTTTAGGTTGTGAATCATGATTTTAAATTTTCGAAAATTGATAATGTCCATAAAAATCCAAGAATAGTATAGACAAGAGTTAACAAATTAATGGATTATCATATATATCCACTTGATGCCCTTTTCAATCACTCGGGCTGTGAACCACAAGGGCCTCTTAAAATATCTGCATGTTCTCTCGGACATGCATAAAGTCACTCGAGTTGTTATTGATTGAGCGCAAACCCAACAAACTTTGGAGCACTGCTATGTTTCGCTGTTAATTTACTCCGCGGTTTTTGTCAGAAATAAAGAATTACTTTTTGGGGGCATTTTTTAATTACGGGCTATGTATCTATTTCTAGGAAGCTTTTAGAATTTTACATCAGATTGAGAAGAATTTTTCTTTATACTTCATGTTTATGAAGTTATCTTATGTAAAGGTCAATAAATGAAACAAGTAATAAACTAGTTATATTATCAATTTTGTTTAAGGCTTGTTTGGTGATGAAGGATAGGTCACCTATAAACGGAAACCGAATTCTTTATTTCAAGAGGGCGGACCTAATGATCAGATATTGTGCCTTGTTCTATACAATATACATGTATGAAAGTGTGTTCCACAGAGAAGTAAATTACAATTGCCTGACCCCAACTGCATGGTTTATACTGCAGCATACATTTCGTCCAGATCCCTCTTCACCAGGCAGTGAGGAAGTCATAGTTTTTACACAGCATTCTTTAAACAGTTTTAATTGGGATTTAAATTGTTGTGTTGTCTTAAAACATAGCCGTGCCTTGCACAATAAGGTTTTTACCAATGAAGCGATACTTTGCGGTAATGTTGATTTTTTTTTAAACGAAATTATCCTTAAATAACTAAGCAGTGTTGAATTACAGTATACGCGTGGCATTTTTGAATGGGGAGGACGGTTTATTGTGTGTGGAACAACTAAGAGATCTGCTGTATACAAAAAGAATCGTCGTTATTCGTAATAAACACCGTAAACGGTGCCCACAGCAAAGAAATCCTCGCCCTCGAAGCAACCACTTACAAACGTATCAAAGTGAGCATTCCACAAGCAACGGCTGGTGATTCGTAATCCTTGTGACTTTTTCGACCCAATGGTTACCAAACAGACCACTTTATATCGCTCGATATTCAACTGCTTCACATTTTCCAGCATTCGAGAGCTCAGCAATTTGGCGATGAAAGGCGAATGAGTCGCGCTGTATTTGTGTGAAATTAACGTGCCCAACGCTTCTTTAATCACGGCTCGAACTTTCTCTTCGGGAAAATGACCCTTTGGCTCCAAGCGATATGTGTTTTCAAAGCGAATCTTCAAGTTACCCTGTGCTAACTGCTCCTTTCCTTCTGGCTTTCTTAAACCGACAAAAAATGAAGCCCCAGAGATCCGCCTAGAGCCAGATACTCTCCTAGACGTATTCTCTTGTTGGGATGACTTGCGATAACTTCTAACGCTTTCGGATGACAATCGTCTCTGCTGCTGGTTTTCTTGTGAAAGTCGTCTGGGCGAATTCTCCACCTCTCCTTCTGAACTGCGAAAGCTTTGGCTTCGGCTTCGAGAACCAATCTCACTCATTTTAAAACGTATATGTTTGCTGAACATCCACGACTTTTTCTTTTCTTGTATGAACGCGTATTCTGGCCCACAATGTCAATCTCGTGGTCACTTAGCCCAACACGATCTCTAACGTTGACCCCTGTATCTTTTGATACACTTCAGCATAAGCATTTCAATGTCACAGCACGCGTGACCTGACATAAAGACACTGAAAGACTAATCAAGCGAAAAATTCGCTGCACCATATTGTCCCATTGTCAGGGCTCCAGAGCATCACATTGTGAATGACTTCTCACAATGTGTTCTCATGCGAAGTTACGATCGAGGACTAACTTCAGTTGTACAAGAGGTACACATAACGGATAAATCACAATGATTAAGCGCTATGATATCCAATTGAGTTTTCCATGGATTTGTGATTTATCCATTGAGACTGTACATTCTCCTCTCTTGTACAACTGGGACTATTTTAGCTTTCAAAATTACCCGTTTCATCCATGCCTAAAAAGCTGTGAAGTTACCCTTGAAACCATTATATAAGAACTTTAAAAAAAGTTTTCCTGAGAACTAAACCAAAACAAGAGGTTACGGGTATCCTAGGCTTTTCTCGAAGGTTTTTTAGCCGATTTCCTATTTTAAAAAAACAAAACAGTATTTCAGTGTTTTTTAATTGGTTACAGTATCTTAGGAAATATCCAGTTCAATTCCGTAGTCCAAAGTCTAACGCCCCCCTCTTCGGGCCTACTCGTGGAATCTCATGTACAGTTCAACAGAATCAAGGCCAATTTTTTTATATTGCTTTCTTTCTCAGGGATGAAAAAAGCAACGACTTATTTAACGGTCATTTTCCATCACTTTAGATTTAACCAAAGAGAACGATTTTTTTCGATCATCTTTTGGCAACTGACATTTTAAAAACCCATAGAAACAGTCAAATTAAGTTGCCTCTCATATACTGCGTGGGTGGAGAGAGAAACCGCCGATCAGATGGCGAATCAGAGCGGGGCACACTGTACGTTCGTGTGGGACCCGAACTCAGGCTGATCAACTATACGGGATCAGCTTAAAATAATCTGCGGTGTACCTGGTTACACTTTCAAGTTTTCTTGAGCATGGCCGTTTGATCTCAAGACCCTTCGTAAATATGTATGTATAATGTGAAAATGTAGGACGTTACAGGACATACATACTATTTTGCAAAAAGTAAAGAGAGGAGTTGACGGCAAGTGTTATTAGTGGTCTGACTTCTTTCCCATCAGTAAAGAACGTACACGGCTTGCTTGGCGTGACAACTCAAAGAATGTGGTTTATGAAGCCATACAAGCGGGAAAAACAGCTATATGGCGAGGCTCATCCTAGGTGTATAAGAATCAATGGAAGACTATAAAAAATTTGTTGATACACTAATTGCTTACAAAATGGCAGCGATTTAGGGATTTAGGGATTTAGATTTTTTTGGTTCCAGTCTTCCTTTCCCTCTAAAGAATATAAAGAGGGAAAAGAAGAGAAACCAAAACTCACCTAAATCCCTCTTAAACGACCCAGAAACTATACTAGAGACCTAGAAACACAAGACTGAGGTTTAAATCGTAAATAGTTTTTTGAATTTTGAGAAAAAAACAGTTTTCCACGTACAAGTCCTTATATTCCTATTCTTGCATAATATAGTAAAGTACTGATACACATACATCGAGCCTGGGCTACTTTATTTACGCTTCGCGTATCCACTTCTAAAAACTGTAAAAGTCACCGTTGACGCAATACGAAGAAAACAAAAAAGAAAATTAAAGCAACTTGAAAGAATACCCTAACACTAACTCGAGCTAACAAAACAAAGAGAAAAACACAGCTTTTCGATCGAGGATGGGAACTCTGACGGGTGCTGGGTGCTAGATACAAATACAACGCTTACGTGGTGCAGGGATGGCGCAGTCTGGTGTGAGCTTTAGTCTTCTACCAGTAGTAGTAGTAGTTCTTTATTTAAACTCGGTTAAAAATCTTCAGTAATGACAATAGTATTTTAATTACAATCATATATAAAAATTAAACTAACTATAAAAAAACTGATTTACAAGATTGCCGAGTGGCAAGTACACTGGAGCTAACCCGTTCAGCTTTATGCTTTCTTCTTCTTAATGATAGCTGGTCTCGAGAAGATCAGACACGCACGGTTCTTACGTTACGTTTATGCCTGTACAATCAACTGAAATCTCAATTCCTTGTTAAAAGTTAAACAGCATCTTCATTTTTTTGGTAGTCTAGGTATCGGAGAGCCTGAACGCGAGAGAAAAATGCAGTACCTCCAGACGTGGCGCTGGAGCGTCGTACCAAACGAGTCATCCCGGGATTTCGGCCCGTGCGATCGCTTTTGGACGCAGTTGGCCCTTCGCTGCTTTCTGCTACCGACCTTGCCTCCCGGTACGGCATTGAGGGAGAGAGATGTCGGCCCCTAAACCATATGTGACAAATCCCACGCCTACTCACAGCTTCTCAGACCGCCCTTGTCATTACAATATAGTGTAAGATTTCGATGGTTTATATATTTAAGGGAAAAGTCATTTTATCTGACATATGGTAAGAACTGCAGTCGCAGATTACAAAATGCACGCACGCGCCCTGCTGAAGGTAACATACATACATGCATAAACTTTATTTCATCTCGAATTTCAGAATAACTACAAGAGCCAATGTCCTCGAGACATTACGTTTACAACTAAAATACATAGCATATACAGATACATAACTAAATACATAATAGTTAAAGACATATTAATTCAAAAGAAAAGCCGCCGTACAAAATGTGGCCTTTGA
>OX421457.1:26565727-26568227 GCA_949126865.1 Montipora capitata | reverse complement strand
ATCCGCGCTTGTGTCACTGAGGGTGGGTCCAGTGGGTTGGAGGCCCTGGAGAAAAAAAAAAAAATCAACATCCTGATGTTTCACAGTATTAAGGCCGGTACACACGAGGGAGCTTGCTCCTGCAGCACGCTCCTGCAACACGCTCCCGGAGCAAAGCTCCCTCGTCTGCACCAACGATTTCTACACTGTTATTTTCAAAGAGTTAATTTCACTCCAGTGCTGGAGTAAAAAACTGGAGTAAAATAAAGCGGAGTAATATGTACTCCTAAGAGGAGTTAATTTAACTCCACCAAGAGTAAATTATACTCTTACTACTTAATATTCGAATGCACTGACTTTGCTAGAGTAAATTTTACTCTCCCTTCAGAGTAATATAATGTGCTGGAGTTAATTTTACTCCTATTTATCGGGATACTGAGTAAAGTTTACCCCACTTGAATTATACTTTTTGAGAAAAAAAGTAGAAGAGGATTTTACTCCTATGTATTTTTGTAGAGTAAATTTAAACTTAGCCAGTCTAAGATGTGGAATTAGGTTTGTTTTATTTTTGTGGAATCCTCTGGTTAATTCTTTGTTTTCAAGGAGGTGGAGTGAAAAAGTGGAGTAAACTAAACGTAGTAAAATTTACTCCCCTTATTTTGTACTCCACTAATTAAGAGTAAATTATACTCCCTTCCAAGTCAACACTTTTACAGGATTAAAATTCTAATTTAGTGAGGGTTAATACGATGAGGCCGCTCTGAATCTTGCTGGTTTTTTCGTTTTTGATTGGACGACGCGCGAAGAAAGAAAGATCGTTATCCGCCGCCATCTTGGATAACGCACTAGAGAACAGACTGGAAGCTAGTGAGCCGTTTTGGTCAGCAGTCACCGATTTCGGCGGGTCTTTCGGCGGTTTTATTCACGTTTGAATCAATGATCACAATTTGTGCTGACGAGTTTTTCGTTTGTGTACTCTTTAAATGCTGATCCAAAGCAAGGAAATGCTTACAACAACTCAAGCAAAAAGGTAAGCGTTAACTGAACTATGAGCAGATAATATTTGATGCCTTAGCCCGATTCAGACATTGCACTGCGTACTTTTCATGAGCCGAACTCGACTGAGTTCGACTGACACAAATTAAGAAAAGTACGCCTGTTGATTCAGAAGTCGAACTTAATTGGCCGATCCACAGCAGTTCCAAAGCCATTACCAAGAAAACCAATTGATTTTGTCAGCGATTTTCATGTAGAAGGCAAAACATGGTTAATGCATGAAGTTCGGCACATGGAATGTTCGACGTCTGAAATCAAAGCCGATCCACGGCCATGCTAAAGCCGAATTCCCGTCTAGGCCAGGTGAAAAGAACGCTTGAGCCATTCCAAATTGAAATAGCTTTTCTTAATTGATTCAAACGCCGAACTTTTCATGTACTTAATCAATGTATAACGTTTGGCTTATGAAAAGTGCAGCGTCTGAATCGGGCCATATTGTATTGCCTTACTGTCAAAAGTGACAATTTAAAAATGTTTACAGCTTATGTTGAATTCAAACTTTTCACATGCACCTTCAAGTCCCAGATTTGTTCTGGCAAGGATATTTTGTTTGGCTTAAGTGCTTTAACAAATTGGTGTGTATTTCAAAAGAGCAATGAAGCTTTAGATCAAATGGTTATAGGCAAAATGATTTGGTATTAGAGTGCTCTCACCGCAAATTAGATGATGACAGAAAGCAGAAAGCTTAAGCTGTCATTTAAACTATTTCACTCAATGCAAATAGTATGTTAATGCTTGAGATTGTTATTATTTGCGTTTAGAGAAAAGAGAGCCAAATTTTGATGAGTCTGCTTTCACACACTTATAATATTATTGTAACAGAAATGACAGTGTCTGACACTTGCAGAATGCAGACCACAAACTAACCATAACTCACAGTTATTGAAAGCTATTTGTAGGCAGTCTGCAGTTGTCATACACCTTAGAAATGATCAGCTTTATTATTACCAGTATTTTATATAAGACATGTGATATTGCGTGTTATTATCTGGATGTAATTTTTATGACATCTTTTTTTGTAAGTAACAGTAATAATTTTTGTTTGGAATGTGAGTGAGATTGTGAATTACTTTCTTCTAAGAAAACTGAAACTTTTCACTATATTTATTTGTTGATAACAGTTCAAATTGGAGGCGGGTACAGCTGGGAATTGGTTCACTAAAAGATTGCTGGGAAGTTTGGGCAGAGAGTTGGTTACAGAAAGTGCTGAGGCTAGCCAAGAAGAAAAGAAAAGGTTGGTGCCATGAAAAAATCCCTTTGAGGCATGTTTCTGTAAAAAGCTGTAATGCACTTAAACAGCTGAAAGTCTGAAAGACTTAGAAGCTGGTTGTTGCTTTTAAACAAGTGATGCATATAGATACAGTATTTACAAATAACTCACATAAATTACACTTTAACAACTAATTCTTGACAGTCACTGTTATAAAATAATTATAAAGCACTGTCTCAGTTACAAGCCTGTGTA
>OX421457.1:26545727-26555727 GCA_949126865.1 Montipora capitata | reverse complement strand
TTTTTTCTCAAATGATAATATTAAAATAACAAAAAATAAGAAGTCTGTATAAACTAAGATATCCTCAAAAGAGCCATTTGTCTTCACCCACTGAAATAAATTTAGTGAATCGGTCGATATAGGATAAGGAAAACTTTTCTCCAGCAAGACTGGATTGGGAGCCTCCTTTAATCTTCAACCATAAGTCGCGCAATGCTATCCATGAACTCTATGAGTCTGCATGATAGAGTGAGAATCACTTTATACCTACAGTGTATCAACTTGTTTGTGCCTTTTGTCAATAAACTGTATAACATATTGAAGTGTACATTTCCATGTAATTTGTTTTGAATGTACCCGGTAACCCATGTAAAATATCTTTTCAATAAGAAACATACAGTCATATAATTATTGCGAAATTTGAGTGCAGTTTATCAGTACCTGATCAACAGATACAAGTGGCTTGCAAAGCTTAAATGTCTTTGAAATTACAGCAAGTCCTGAAAAATAAACAAAATAATCTACATTAAAACTAAGTTCAAAAGGAATACACTGTACACCCAGGTTTTGAAAAAATAATAATAACAGACTTTTACCACTTCAATTGCAACATGCAGCTTTATATTAATAATATTGTCTTTTTATGTAGCCTCAGTGGCCTTGGTATAATATATATGTACAATCTCGACAGCTCTCTTTATAATAATTATTATTGACTTAATTTATTATTTATTAATTAATATGATCATTTATGTAATTATTAAGTTTTTTTGACTTTATTATTAATTATAGAAATGAATGTGACTTAACATATAATAATGCATACCATAGCCTTTCAGCAAGGTAATGTAACAATTATTAGTTGCATTCTGGTCAGTTCATTGTTATTCCCGTGCTAGGCATCAGCAGAGTGCACAAACCTTCTGCTCCTTGAGTCTTGAGTGTCTCAATTTCTTGAAAAGCTTCCTCCACATAGCTAGGGCAGTAAGGATCAGCATTACGAAAGTCCTGAATAGTTTGGAAATAAACCCAATACTTGGAATAAAGTCTACATTCATGGTAAAGATGTAATAAAAAAGAAAATAATAAACAAGCCAAGCCAACTCAGATTCAATTTATAATACTTTTAGCTATAATTATTTGTATGAGCTGCATGTACAGTGTATAAGTCAAAGGAAAGCCTATGACTGAGCAGGCAGGTACAAATTAAAGTAAGGCCGGGTCAACTCTTAACTTAGATTGCTCATCTCGGATCAAGCAAAAAAAAAAAAAAACGGTTTTGTAAGCCAAAACCATTCGACGCTTGGGCCGATTTCACCAAGGTTAGCTTAATTAAAGATTAAGGGATAGCCTTAGTGTGATTTCTCAAGACCTTATCATGATTTTTACGTCTATCAGATGTGAGCAATCCAAGTTGATCCGAGTTGATTCAGTCCGACTTGGTACAATGCAGCCTTAAAAAAAACTGAGAGCATATTGTATATTTTTAAATGACTTTGTATAGTATGTACTGTATAATGTAATAAAGGCAATGACAATGATATCGATGATGATTATAGGATTCCAATAAACTTGATTACTCAGCCCACTGCGATTACAGAACGCTGTATGTAAACTTGAACTTTTACAAGCTAAAGCTTCACTGTGATTGAAAGTTTGAGTTATTGTACTGTATAATATTATAATTTTGCACTTTTTTGTCTTGCCTCTCCACAGTGGAGAGAGGGTTTATATAACAGCTTGATCATCAGGAGTTCAGTAAAACCAACACGCCTCATAATTTTAAAGCAGAATTCTTTTGAATATTATTGTACATAATTCAATCTAACGAGGCTTGTTGGGAATTAACTTGAATTAGGTAGACTAAAAAATATTAATCTATCAGTGTCCAATAATTATACACAATAGTATCCCATGGACTAATTCGCGTGCGCTGTTGTGTCGTACAAGATAACTTGGGAAATTTTCGAGGTTTTGCATTGGAAAGCGAGCGTTAAAAATAAACCATATGCGCAGTAAATGTACACAAGATACTGAGTTCTAGAATTAAGTTCACCTTGAAGAAGAAACAGTGAACTTCCAGATGATGTAAAAATATTGCTAAAAAGTGATTCAAAACACGTCCTAAGGCTCAACTGAAAATGTAAAGGTAGAATTTTCGAAGCAGCGCGCGTTAAGCAATCAAGAAAGTTTTTGATCGCTAAATAAACAAAGCGCTTGAAAAATATATATTATAACTCAAAATATGCCTTATGCAATTTACAGTTAAGTCTAACCACTCAATGGATAAAAATTGTTTGAAATTTATTCCAATCGCTTTGTTTTCTTTCAGGTATAAGTGCAAAAAAAAGGGAAAAAACGCCGCGCTGCCGAAACAAAATTTCACCACGTGTTTTCTGCTTGTCGAAATACACAAAACCGCAAGATTAATTTAGTTAATTGATCACTATCATGTTTCATGAGAGAACAAACAAGGTCAAATTGTGTACAAAAGTGTTCTTTCGAAAACTTTCACTGAAAGATAACTTACACAACACAAGAAAAACAACAGAGAAAATCGCTGGAAGTTTTCTCGCATTTGCGGAATATAAACGCACGATCGGATTGATTTATTTGTTGAAGATACCGATCATTCCGAGGTATGCCGAAGGCGAAAATTCCTTCGATTACCAATTTATTTTAGGAAAAAAAAAACTTGTTATTTGCAAAAAATCCATCGGTTGGTCAATATAAAGCTAAATTCGGGAGCTAATCAATGCCCATTATGACGTTAATTGCTACGAAGGCCTTTAATTCTGCGCGGCTTACTCGATAAAAAAAGAGCAATGCGCTCGGGGATTTTGAGAGTTTTTGACAGGCATACCTACTCGTTTTGTTTACCATTAATTCCCATGGATCATCTCCTATGAAAACTAAGAAAAATATTTAATTCATTACGATTATCTAAAACGAAATAAAGAGCAGTAGATGCCACGAAATCTGGAATTTGAATATTATCGACCTGATCATTCCAGCGAGCTTCATGTTTATCATCGGTCGCTCGGTTTTCACCGTCTTCTTCGTCACTTTTAAAGCCATCTAAATCAAAATTGTTGTCTCTAGTATGCCCTCCTCTTTCAGGAAAACCATAAAAGATTTCTTAGATCCCTAGATCCTTCGAATCCGAAAAAAAAAAAGCATGAATATCCCCATCGTTCGGTGCGTTATCTGGCGCATCGGCTGTTGTTTTCGCGTAATTTGATCGCGCGATCGAAAGGGCAAAAAGCCAGCCCTTGTGGGGTCTCTTATCAGCTGTCAAAATATGCTCACAACACGGCAAATGATTGGTCAATTATCCTACTAAATCTCCATAACAACAAAAAATTTAGATTTACTAAGGGAGACTGGGTAGAGGCCCAAGATCACCTCTGGTCAAGACGCCATTTTGTACGGCCGGTTTTGGCCGGTTTAGGTATTTCAGGGGTCATCGCGCGCGGCCGGTTACGGCCGGTTTAGGTGTCAATGGGGTATGTTTCATCACATTTTTCTCCATCACCTTTGTTACTGCAGAAAAGAAGAATTCCCTCTCACTTCCTTCAAATGTAGTCATGTAAATAGGGGCACTGGCAGCTAAAGCTCCATCAATCACATTTGGGTACTTGAATCTCATGTAAGCACTTAGAATTCCACCATAGCTGAAAATTCAAATATTAGTCGTCACCTAATATTACCCCAAAGCAGAAAAAAGACTGTTTCTATATCAGCTCTTCTCCAAAACCAAACAGTACATGATTGACAAAACATGCATGTGCACATAGTGAATATAAAACCATCAGGCTGTTCAAAACAGTTTCAACAATTTAATCAACAAATGAGCAATAAGTTATATAATGTCAGTGATCAGTGGCTTTATAGCTCAGGCCTGGGTTGCTCGAAGCGTGGTTAGCGCTAATCAGCATTAAATACCATGGAAACCTATGGGTTTTGATACCTCGTAACCAACGGTTAGCGCTAACCAGGCTTCGAGCAACCGGCCCCAGTCGGTTAGTCAGCCGCATTAAGAGGTCACGAGTTCAAACTCTGTTAAGTCCCGAACTTTTCAGGCTTCTCGAAACCCAATTGCTAAAGTTGTGTTCATGACTGTGAGGATCATACTGTAGCTTCCCCTGATTTCATATCTGCAGTTCTATATATGATTCATTTCATACAATGTATATCATTTTGCTTGTTAATGCAATCTCTGCTGCAACATGACCACCTGCTACAAATTTAATTTTACATCACCTTTAAAAAATACATTTGACATTTCTGTTCAACCAAGGTTGTATCTTACAAATAATAGAACAAAATTAATTGCCCACCTTCCACCAAAGGCAATAACTTTGCTTTCTAGTGCTTGAAACTGAATTTTGAGGTATGTAATCAGAACAGCGTAGTCTGCCAAAGCTTGCTCCACTGATAGATATCCAATCTTGTCGTGTTTAAATGCTGCAGATCCAAAGGGCATAGACTCTCCATAATATCGCTGAAGTTGAAAGAAAAAACCAGCTTGTACACATGGTTCTACAATAGCCAATAAACTGGTTTTTGATCCTGCAAGTACTCTGTTACTTGTATAAAGCTGCTCCACATTCTTAAGATTTGAGTTATTATAAAACCCATTTAATATGGAATAAATGCAAAGCTTCAAAACATCAGAAGCCCCTTTATCCATGCCAAGTATTCCTTGCAATCATTTTACTCCGTAGTCACTAAAACGTGGAACGACCTAAAACCATCTAAAACCATGGCCACCTACAACCACCTAAAAAAAAATTTACAACCATCTACAACTACCTACAACCACCTCAAAAAAATCAACATTATGTTACCACCTACATTACAACCTTAAAAACATCTAAAAACATTCAGCAAAACTCGCAAAATCACTTTAAAATTATACCTTTATGCCAAGATCATTCCATCCCCATCCATCCATATTGTTGTCTCGCTTATTTTAGACAATTATGGCTTGTTTAAAATGGTATTCAATTCTTTGTGAGTGGTTCTACATGTAGATGTTTTTGCGGTAGTTGTACATGTAGGTGATTGTACATGTAAATTTGATGTTACACTGGTTTATAAAAAGGACCCTTGCAATAAGTAAGGACGAGTATTATTTGACCATTTGACAGAACTGACCGGCCAAACTGGGCATTTGGAATGAATAACTCTACAAAATTAACACACTTCGAGGATGATATATTACACAATTCCAGAAGAATGGGAAGGATTAGTTGACTATGTATTAAACCTTACATGTTCCCCAAATATGACAAGAGCATTGAAGTTTTTGGCTGCCTCAAAGACAAAGCCAGAATTGTCCCAGAATTGTGTGATGCCTCCTTCATTACCAGTATAGAAGAAAATTGGTCCTTTGTTTTTATCCCAGAATATGTCTGTGAAAATCAACAGAAGTTTCAGTAAAAACTTTCTTAATAAATTAAATAAAGGCCTCTTTAGAAAAAGGATTTACAGAAATAACTATTATAACGATACTGTACTTTGCGCTTGATAGCAAATTCATGCAGTAAGCGACTTACAAACTGAACGTTTCAAAGAGAAATATTCTTATTTGAATTCTATTTCCATGCCTTTTGTCTAACAAAAATATGTTTTGAAACACTTTCTTCTGCATGTAAAAGGATTCTATGTCAAAAAATGGAAATTTAAGGTCAATGTTACACAAGCTCACGCAACCAGGGCTAGGATTCTGCCAATCAGATTGCAGGATTCGCAGATTCTGCCCGGTATGTGCTGCTGTGAAGGGTATGGTTTTCAAGCAGTTTACTCTAGCATAGGGTATATTATAAATCAGAGCGTTTGGGTCTAGAATAGGGTATCATTTTTAACGAGACTGACCAGTTGGTTGAAGATTTTATCTTCATTATCTATAGACCTCAGTTTCTGGAAAACAGCTACTCTAGGATAGGAGTGATTTGGGGGTTTAACACTAGTATAGGGTAGCAAAATCCAGATGAAACTAGCTCTGGTATAGGCTAAGGGTTCCAGGGTCCCAGCATCACATCCCCCACAAAAATCCCCCCTCCCCCGCGAGGGGGGCGTCCTTTGGTGTTTGATGTGTCAATGGGTTAATGCAATATTAATTAAATAACATTTTGTAAATAGTCACACAGTTAAATTATACACCCCGGTCATTCTTTTAACTCCTCATGTCGAGAAGGCCGCAATAATGAGCCCCAATTATCAATTTTATTTGGTAGCTTAGGGGCTAATGCTGGCTTTTCAGTCAGGATCAGCTAATTGTGAAAATCAAATATGTCAGAAGATGTGGCTCTGGATTCTACAGTTCAGGGTTAAAGCTAGAGCTCACTATATTGAAGTTTAGTCAACCAATTATGGAGAATAGCCCTTTTCACAGTTAGTTTTTTGCATTACAATGTAGTCTAGCATGTATGTGAGGTAATTTCAAGGCTATTTTGTAGTTTTAACCCGAAATTGCCTCACATCCACGTTACATTATGTACATTTTTGACGAGGTTGACAGGTTGACGAGGAAATGAAATCAAACAAATAACAAAAAGACCTGGGGCAGATCTATACAATACTTATATACTTATCTCCAGCTAGTTTATAACAGCATACATCTTTGACATTCGACATCCATGTTATGGTCAATTGACACCTGTCAAAAAAAAGTATCTGCTGACCAGTATCATTTGACCATATCATGGGCTCAAGTTGGGAGCTCATGGATGTCAGCTGTTTTTTTAAGTTGACTGCTGACCAGGTACTGGATTCGATTAGATCGCAGGCTCAAGCCAGGTTAAAATGACCTGGGAGCTCCACTTTTGAGCTTGGCTAAATCTATATATCAACCAAGTTAAGCCTGATCTGTTGCTCAATAAAGCTAAAAAGTTTTCTCTACAGAAAACAACGATGCTATGGTTCAGCTTTTTGCAGAAAGATACCCCCGAGAAATGCTACTTGTTGATCCCAACCTTGATGAAACACAAAATTGAAAAAATATAAAATGCAGTTTATTTTTATCTTAGTTTTATGAATGCCAATTTGCATCGTTTTACGCAGCTTTGCCATAATTATTTTGATGCAAAAAGAACGGCATTTTAACTTTAAAAGAGATATTTATTAAAACATGCCGACTTTGCCTCAGAATGCTGGCGGGCTAAACTTCAGAATATCCGGCCACGATTGCGTGACATTAAATGCCTGCTCCCGTAGTCCCACAGTCAATAAATATTTACATATGGAAAAAAAAGATAAATACTTAAGAAGCATCCTAAACATTCATAACAGCCATCCTTAGGCCTAAAAACTTTTCTAACCTTAGGCCAAATTAGGCCTAAGATTAGCTGTTATGAATGTTTAGGATACTTTTCTTCTAAGGTAATTAGACCTTTTTTTTTCCACTGCAGGACTGTGGGACTGCGGGAGCACTATAGTTGTAGATCCAATTAATATATGCATTTTTTCTACTACGGGAGTGCAGGACTGCGGGAGCACTAGTTCTAGACCCATTTAATATTCTTTTTTTTCTCACTGCGGGAGTGCGGGAGCGATATTTTCACTAGCGTTACGTTCATTGAGCCATAAAAAAATAATGATTGCAACACGACCGCAGGACTACGGGAGCAAGCGTTCCATGTCACCCAATCGTGGCCGGGTATTCTGAAGTCGAATCGCGTTTCCGAGGACTTGAAATTTCAAAATTTTCGGGGGAGACTGCCCCCGGAACCCCCCGGCCCCTTTCCTCGAACCCACCCTGCTAAAAACCTTGATCCGCCCCAAAAGACTAGCTCAATCTTGTAGAACTCTAGAACGCTCAGCGATTCGAAATGTCGACATTTCGAATTACTGAGCGTTCTCTCCGACCTTGGAAACCTCTGGCACCCAGGGTAACGCTATTAACCAGTTCAGAAGCTTCCGCGTAACTTCTGCAGGGCTCACCTGTGTACAAATAGCGTTGCATGTACGTCGAGGCCTCGATGAAGTTAAAATGGTCAATCTTCTGCTCGAAATATCCAGTTTTGTACGGAACAGAAGCTTCGGTGAGGTAGAGGAGAGGCAAAGCTACTAGCACAAACTTTAAACAAGCCATACTCGCATTTGGTTTGCAGGAGCTAACCGGAGTGAACTTCTTCGTCTTCTTCGCATGTGACTGTCAAATGACCTCGTGATGTCTTGAAGGATCACGAAATTGTGCGTGACAGTTAAAGATTGCAAAGTATGACTATATAAGAATCATTTGAACAAAAAAAAGGGTTTATGTTTTAGGAAATTAGCACAATTTTGATCTTCTGTCATATACATGTGACTGTCATATACATGTGACTGTCAAATGACCTCGTGATGTCTTGAAGGATCACGAAATTGTGCGTGACAGTTAAAGATTGCAAAGTATGACTATATAAGAATCATTTGAATAAAAAAAAGGGTTTATGTTTTAGGAAATTAGCACAATTTTGATCTTCTGTCATATACATCTTCATCCTGAACTCGCAAAATGTTTTTAAATTTTTTTTTTCTGAAAATTAAAATAAGCACTCTTACCCATTCCTCCAACCGTGTTCTCATGGTTACCAATGTTAGTCCCGATTCAATATGGCGGCGCTGTTGAAAAACTTGTACAAGTTTGAAAATCAAATTTAAGGAGGAATATTTGAAAAAAATTGTCATATCATGCCGGAGGAAAGAAAGGACGTTGCAGAAGACGGAGACGGAGACGGAGAAGAGGAGACACCAGCAGACATATTGCCGCTTTTCTTCACGAGCAAAACGCAAGAAATATTTGGCTGCAAGGGGGACGAAGATGTAACAGAAGATAATCCGTTCAAGTTGATCCCAAAGGAGGCAATTCTCCAAGATTTTAAAGACAGAGCTGCAGTGTCAGATTTCCACCCAGCAAAACAAATAGTTTTGGTAAGAATTCTGAATTCTCCAAATTGGGGTCCTTTATAGAATTTTAATATTGAATTCGAAGTCAGTTTCGTCTCTTAACTATAATTAATTTTTGTTGGAACAACTATAGAATCCTGGGGCCGGTTCCTGAAAGGTGTAATAACTCTATTCCAAGCTATTTCGGGGATAAATGTGCCTGGAATAAGGCTAATTTATCCCTGGAATAGAGTTGTTACCCTTTAATTCAGGAACCCAGCTCAGGTCCATTCTTTCATTGTACCTGACGTCACAGCGGCCTTGTTTGTGGAGAGAACATTAGCGTCGCAAGTCTTTGCGCAAATTGACGCTTATTATTGTGCAAAACTTGAGCAACAGTTTCCTATTAATTAATTAATATCGTTTTGGCACCAACATGGCCGTCTTATCAAGTGAGTGCAATCAAGGAATACAGAGCCAACACATGCAAGTTAGGTGGAAGCTATTCTAGAACGGAACGTGCAACAGAGTGCCATTCACTGTTCAGTGAAATGCAAATGAGTGGTGCAGACTGCATCGAGTATTATAAACCTGCGAGCCTGAGCGAGCCATGCATGCTAAGGGGCGAGTCATGCAAGCCATGGCTGCGAGTCATGCAAGTCAACATGCGAGTCACACTTATTGAAAGCTAACCGTTTTAAAATGGGTGCTTAGACTTAATAACTGTTTATCAGCGCTATTTGAAATGGGTGCTTAGACTTAAATGCGAAATTCGCAGATTTAGCAGACCCCAGTGTATTGTTCAAGTAATTTATAACCAATTGTTTTGTCCAGCAATTCATTCCCTTGTGTTGGGTTTATACCAACAATTTACAATAAATTAACCAATATGATAACTAAGAATGACAGTCTGTTACTTCTGGCTTCTGAGGGTTGCTTGATGCTTGCAAGCTGATCAGCATTAGATTTATTACCATGACAACCTTGACTTTACCAATGGTTAGTTCTAATGGGGCTTTAAGCAATTCGACCATCCCTCGATCACTGATATCCTGAAAGTTATTAAGCCTAATTATCATGTGTCTGAATTCTGAGACCAGCTAATTATATCCTTACTCTCCCACGCAGACGTTCTTGGGGCTTTTGT
>OX421457.1:26533227-26538227 GCA_949126865.1 Montipora capitata | reverse complement strand
ATCCGATGAAATAAGAAACATTTAAGCATTTAATTTAGATAATGCAAAGACCCCCAAGGAAAAACGGTCCGCATACTCTGACAGTCGCCATATTGGAAATTGTTCAGACCAAAGTCTTTCTGCGCATAAAAGCAATTGATGTCGCTTACCAAGAAGTATAAGGGCCCAGAAAATGTTACTAAAAGTTTCCCGTGCCATGTTACTTTGAGAACCATAACAGCACGGATGAAAAGTTAAACGTAAACGACTTTGCCTGTGCTTCCTGTTAGCTGAGCTGTGCTACGTCGCTTGCCGAGCCGTGCTGAATTTCTTTAGTGTAAATGAAGCTTTAGCTAAGACAAAGTCGATCTTAAAACTTAAACCAACTGAACGACTACAAGTAATTCTTCTTTCGAGGTTATTGTAAAATTAAAAGGCACAAAAGCTAAGGAAAGATAATAGTTCCTGTTGACAGGGAAAAGCATTGACTGTGCACAGTGTCGTTTATTCGCTATGACATTGTACTTGTTCTTTTAAAGGTTCAAGCTGGCTTTGCAGCAGAATGAGATCTTGGATGTATTTTACGATGACTATTTCTCCTTGGCTGATGATGAAACTACCTTCGGTGCAAAATCTGATAACTATCTGAAGGTATACGTTGCAAATTGCACACGTTAATTACAACAAAAGTAAAGCGTGCGCTCTGATTGGTCAATTACCCATTCACTATTTCTACACGGGTGAATGGTAATGATGGAACACTGACGCTTGCTCCGGAAAAAAAAAACACTGGAAAAATGCTTCCTCAAACTACAATAATGACCGACCACTAAAGAGCCCAAAATGCTGAAATTTCTATGCACTTTCAGGAAGAAAGACTTGTTTTAACGGGCGTTAGCTCGTTCAAAGTCTATTCGCCCACTCATTTAGTTAACTCGCCTACGCATTCGAATTTACTTTTGAAGAATTTTGATGTTTTTAAATAAAGCATAACTGTTTCATATCCGCAGTTCCAATACATGAATTTCATATCTTTCCATTCTACTTTGCCACATTCGTTGGAGGCGCATGCTTTCTTTACAGACTTAACTGATTAGAGTGTAATGTGAAGTGCTAGTTTTCTACCCCATATGAACCATGTGAGCGTTAGCCCTACTAATGGAAATGGGCCCACACAAGGACAGAGAAAAACTCTGACCAAGATGGGAATTGAACCCACGACCTTCGGGTTAGATCACCGCTGCTCTACCGACTGAGCTACAAGGTCAGACGGGAGCAGGCCGTGGGAACTGAAGATTTTAAAGTCACGGCAATGAACACGTACAAGTACAAGGAAGGGTTACGTTTTTACAAACGTTGGCCGTGTAGCACTTATATTTCAACAGAGCCTGCTCCGGTATCTTCTATGAGCATTGAATTATACTTGTCCTTGTTTTTGGTAGGAGTATCAGTCCTTTACTGATCTTCAATACAGCAAAGAGAAAACCATCACAGATATCCATTGGCATCCTACAATCAAAGGTGTGTGTAAGTTCTGATGCACGTGTGCACTTCATTCTTCATCACCCTTTCTCCTCGCCCCAGTATTCACGTAAGCCTTTCATTCCCACGATCGAAACGTTCATTCTCCCAGCTACGTCCCATGGATTTCTTTGTTGGGTAATCATGAGAATTTGGTGTTATATCAAGAACACACCTCTAAAGCTGATGATATTCAAGTTCTCGATACCTGTCTGACTGACATGTCGATTGACATTGTGAGGAGAATTTACGTACTGATTACTCTTGGGTGTCAGATCAATAGGGCAACCGTATCACGTCAGAATTATTCAAGATGGTGGTGCCCACGAAATTTGTAAGTGAAAATAAGCGATTTTAAAATTTAGTTTTCCCGATAAAAACGCTTTTTTAAAACAAATTTCGAACAAATTTGTTTGGAAACATTATTTTCTTTGGTTTAAACTTATTCTGTAGCAAGAGTGGAGGTTTCCTTTAACTAAGCGTATACGATGAATGTATGTCAACAGGAATCATTGCAGTGTCCTGTGGCGAGGGTCTTTCTTTTGACGCGAGAGTGGATCACTTCTCTCGAATTCTGATGACATCGTCACTGGTTCTCATTTGGAGTTTCTCTGATCCAATTCACCCTCTGGTCAGTAAATTTTTAGATACCTGAAGTTCTCCAAATCAAGCAGAAAGTGAATGATTATTTTTTACAAAAGGCTACAGGTAGTCTTTAATAAGGCCAATTTCTGATTTGGAGGTCACTGATTTCATTTCCGTGTCAGGCACATTTGAAATTCAGATCTTCATCATTTGGTCAGAAAAAATATCATAATCATGGATTTGTCAAGATTTTTGTGGAGATAAGTTCCCTTTGCTGATTTCTAGTTTATACTGACGTCACTGACTGATGTACGATGCAGAACAATATAATAAACTGTATTAGTATCACCCAACTAGTGGACTAATGCAAAACCGGCATTTTGATTGGCTACGCGACTAGAGAATGAAGGGGTAGTTTCTAAAGAAACTGTGGTGCTGCGTCGGTGGGGAAGTAATATACAAAAATTTGGTTTTATCAACGGAGTTGATAAATGTAAATTGGCCACCGTACAGAGATTCTAAAAGCTGACGTTTCGAGCGTTAGCCCTTCGTCAGAGCGAATCGAGGGATTATGGGTTACCTGTAGTTTTTATAGTAGAGTAGGAGCTACGCTATTGGTGGTAACATGGCAACGTGAAAAATAGGAATATATTAGTTAAATGAAAAGCGTTCGTTAATACCGTGAGGATTAAGGGTGCCGATTTGAAAGATGAATTTTTGTTCCAGATTCTTGCGGCTTTCCGTCGTACCTAGATGTAGGGAAAGGCCGCAGATAGCCATGTGTTTTTTGGAGTGGTTAGGCAGATTAAAATGGCGAGCGACTGGCTTAGATGCATCCTTGTCATTCTTCTCAACATCGCGAAGGTGTTCGCGGAATCGGTCACCTAGTCGTCTACCTGTCTCACCAATGTATAATTTATTGCATAACGTACAGGTTATGCAATAAATGACATTTGCGGAGGTACATGTGAAACGATCGGTGATCGTAACAGATCGCTTAGGTCCCGATATCTTGCTAGTGTTAACAATGAAAAGACAAGTTTTGCATCGTGAGCGCGCGCATTTGAAAGTGCCGGGTTGCTCGTGAGTTTTGAGCGCGCTTCTAACTAAAAAGTTGCCTACGTTTTTGTCGCGTTTGAATGAAATAAGTGGAGGTTGCGAAAAGATTCTGCCAGTCTCGGGATCATTTTGGAGTAATTTAAAATTATTAAGAATGATGCTTTTGACTGCGTGATTATGAGGATGGAAAGTGAGGGTGAATGGAATTCTGTCATTCTTATCTTTTTGTGACGTTTGTAGTGATGACTGTCGATCAAATTGTTGGGCGCGATGATGGCCCGCTTTGACCACAGAGACAGGATAGCCACGTTTTTCGAAGAACTGGCACATCTCCTCTGATTTGCTGGAAAAATCGGAGTCATCACTACATAGACGTCGAAGTCTAAGAAATTGAGAATAAGGAATGGAGTTCTTGACATGTGATGGATGTGACGATGAATACAACAAATAACTGTGTGAATCAGTAGGTTTGTAGTGCACACTAGTACATAGCACGTTGCCTCTAATAGAAACTTTGATATCTAGGAAAGCCAATGAAGTTGGCGCGGTAGTTGTTTGGCGGTCCGACCTTTACCAAAAAGAAGCTTTGCGGCAACTTTCGGATACCTCGTTTTATGCCAAAATCCCTAAAGATCTCACTTCCAAAAATCAAAAACTTGTCAAAGACACCATTCAAACTCTTATAGTTAATCAAGAATTACCGGACACTGCCACTAATCTCATCATCAACACCCCTAGAACTTCGTGCATTTACTTCTTGCCTAAAATTCACAAACCCAACAACCCAGGTCGCCCTATCGTTTCTGCCTGTAGTTGCCCCACCGAACTCATTTCTAGCTACTTAGACAGGATTATGACGCCTATCGTCAAATCTTTGCCATCATACATTAAAGACAGTACACACGCATTACAAATTTTCCGCGATTTCAATTTCTCCGGCCAAGACAAACTTATTTTCACCATGGACATTACATCTCTATACACAGTCATTCCTAATAGCGAAGGTCTTCAGGCACTTAAACACTTTTTCGATCAACGCACTGTCAAAGAACCTAGCTCGGAAACGCTCCTCCGCCTTGCCGAACTAGTTTTAACGCTTAACTGTTTTTCATTCGCCGGCAACTATTACAAACAAATTAATGGTGTAGCGATGGGCACAAGAATGGGACCTAGCTATGCCAATCTTTTTGTAGGATATGTTGAACACCAATTTTTTAATCAGTATAACGGCCCCAAACCTGAACTCTACGGCCGCTACATCGACGACTGCATCGGCGCTATTTCATCCAGCAGAGAAGAACTCGATCAATTTATAACCTCCGTCAACTCTTTTCATCCGGCTCTTAAATATACCTGGGAAATTTCGGAAACTTCATTGGCTTTCCTAGATATCAAAGTTTCTATTAGAGGCAACGTGCTATGTACTAGTGTGCACTACAAACCTACTGATTCACACAGTTATTTGTTGTATTCATCGTCACATCCATCACATGTCAAGAACTCCATTCCTTATTCTCAATTTCTTAGACTTCGACGTCTATGTAGTGATGACTCCGATTTTTCCAGCAAATCAGAGGAGATGTGCCAGTTCTTCGAAAAACGTGGCTATCCTGTCTCTGTGGTCAAAGCGGGCCATCATCGCGCCCAACAATTTGATCGACAGTCATCACTACAAACGTCACAAAAAGATAAGAATGACAGAATTCCATTCACCCTCACTTTCCATCCTCATAATCACGCAGTCAAAAGCATCATTCTTAATAATTTTAAATTACTCCAAAATGATCCCGAGACTGGCAGAATCTTTTCGCAACCTCCACTTATTTCATTCAAACGCGACAAAAACGTAGGCAACT
>OX421457.1:26505727-26525727 GCA_949126865.1 Montipora capitata | reverse complement strand
GTTGATATTTATCATAGTTAATATTTACTTATAGTTGTTAATATTTACGCAATTCAGCCTTTTGGCTGCTATGTAAGTTATTTGTAATAAAGTCTATCTATCTATCTATCTATCTATCTATCTATCTATCTATCTATCTATCTATCTATCTATCTATCTATCTATCTATCTGTCTGTCTGTCTGTCTGTCTGTCTGTCTGTCTGTCTATCTATCTCAATTGCCTACTGTAACCATAACTTAACTGTTTTAGTCACCAAAATGCCATTTGCGTTATTTCTTATCCAGTACTGTTCTTGTATGGGATACGCGGCCAAGTAAGTCGGCCGCACCTACCCACGCTCCTGGAACTAGTCCTGCTGGAACTCTTCCCACTTTCAAACACCTGGACTTATCATGGAAACCAGTCTTAAGGGTAATGTCATTTGAGTTCTTTGTCTTTTGCTTAATGGGGACATTAGTTTTTGACTGAGCGTAGCCCATTCACACCTCAAACGAATAATTTCTTGACCGCTCTTTATGAATACGGTCTATACATACATTGTAGGAGTCGAACCTACTGTACGCCTTTCGATTACTAGTTCAAGCATCTTTTATTTACGCACGAAACCGGTTGGAGGCAAAAAACAAATGCTTGTGGGAGCGTATTACTCGATTCGAAAAATGCGCGGGTCTTTTATTCAAATACGCGCGAGGAAATCGATGGCTGCTCCGGCTGCGAAGCGACGAAGCAGCGAGGGACACACCATGCCACGCGTGGCCCACTCGCGCGGAAACAACGGAGCAACCATCGATTTGCTCGCGCGTGTTTAAATAATCCCGCCAGCTACATGGGCCACAATTTTATAATTTTTGCTGTGTGGTATTGTCGTTGCCGTAGCTGTAGAGAGCTTAAGCACGCGCGTTTGTGAGACGCGGGCGGCAACCGGAAGAGAACATTTCGCGTGCCAGGACAATGGTGCCTCCTAGATTTTTATACTAATCATCTCTAATGGAGAAAAGATACTTAGCACTATAAATGTGGTTGAGTGAAGACAAATTGAAAGGGAAAACAGGCCACTTCCGGTTGCCGTCCGCCTCTCAAAAACGCGCGTGCTCAAGGTCTCTAGTTTCTTAGACTCGCCGCTATCTTAATTTGTGGAAATGAAAATGGTCGCCGAAGTAAAAAAAGAGACAAAGCCGGATTCGTCGTTAACTACTCGAGAGATTTACGGTGTATTGGAAAGTCAAACGCGAGTGTTTTGTTTCCAGAAGTGTTACGTGTAAGCCGGGTTGAAGTATTTTACTCCTAGAATTTCAAATGAAATCTTGAATTAAGACCTTCCATGTTAGGGCAAACTTGATGGAGATTACTGTATTTGTTTCTCAGGTTACTGTATCTCACTTGACTGGGAGTGGTGAATTTGGACCAAGTGCGTTTAGTATATCGGAAAAACAAGGAGCGAGAATCACTGGAGGTCAGCCGATTTGGTTGAACACTTTTTTTAGTGTAGTGGGTTAGCGCTCCAACTTCTTGACCTGGGGGTCTGTGTTCAAGACCTGGCTAAGCCAAGCGAAACGTTAACGTTGCTCGGCGCTTCCCTTCACCCATGTGTTTTGGTGGGTGCTGTTGGGGGGAGGTGTTGTAGCCCTGAACTCGACTGGTATCCCGCCCAAAGAGGGGGTGGTGGGGTAGTGACAGTGCTCTCAGTCCTGAAGGAGCTCGTCACGGGGATCCTCTATCTCCACTAATTCTTTGAGTCAACTTTTTCCCGAGTAAATTAATTTTTAGGAACAGGTTTTTTTCAGCGAAAAATATCATATTTCCCTTGACGTTGAGATAGCTCTGTTTTGATTGGCTTTTACAATAGTGGCCGTGCTGAATCTTTTAAGGGAGGCGTTCTTTAAATAACTCTACTCGGGAAAGGGTTGACGACTGCTTTTGGCCAAGTATGGATGAGCTCCTGTCTTAGAGAATAGAATATGGGAAAGGAAATGATCTCGTCACCTTGATGGTGCTATTGCACTGCATATTTGCTACATTTACCAGCAAATCTTTTTATTCCGCCTTGTCGTTTAAACAAGGGACATTGGCGCTTTCACGTCAAAATACAATAGGGTGAAATTGTGACTGGTCTAAACCTCGGACAAACATATCATGATCGTCTGGATATGGGAAGTCTTGCAGTCATGACTGCAAGTAGTAGGGAGTTTAAGAAATCACGACGGCTACGGCGACGAAAACGTCACTTAAAAATTTAAGTTTGAGCTATTTTAAGTATTTCATGATTATTCCATCTTGTTTATATTATTCAATATGGGCGAAGTGTCCTAAAACTGGAATGGTACGGACGGATTTGAAGTAAAGAGTGAGACTGAAAGATTCACTGTAGTTTGTCCACGTTGTGGTCAAAACCTTAAATTTGGTCATTTCACGTGGTAGTTTTGACGAGTACGGGAGAGAAATGTTCAGAAATGCGTGCCGCACGTTCAGCACGATCATTTTGGTTCTTTTAACCAATAATATTACTACTTTTTCGTGCTTTTTGGCGTTGTCGTTGCCGTAGCCGTCGTCGTTTCTTAAACTCCCTAGTAACGATGACGTGACGTACAACCGTAGGGAAGTGATCTGTAGCCTGCAATCCTGTCATTCCTTTTGTCTCTATAGCCTTTTTGAAAGCCCTAATTAGAGTAATAGCGAAAGTATGAAGAAGGCTAAGTCGCTTTATTTCAACAGACCTTTTAATATTTTTCAAGTTTGATGGCGATAATTTCCGTTACTTTAAAGTAGTTTGTCCTAAATGTCGCCGTGTAAATATTTTTTTCTGCATGCGTGTACGTGTTGGAGTGGCTGTTTTTGGTATAGTTCAAGTTTAATTTGTAATTAAATTTATATAGTGATTTAAGTGATGGGGATGTAATTGTTTTTTTATTTATTTAGGGGTTTGCTTCAGGTGTTTAAACCAGACGTTCATGATCTTGAAGCGTTAAACTATGGTTCAGAGCTGGGGTTTTTTGAGTTTAAATATGTCCTTATTTGGATGGAACGTTGGTCGCGCATTTTCCCGCGCGCGCAGCATCGATCTTATTTTTGTCCACATTTGGGCATAAACTTGGTGTCCTAAAATCCCCAGCTTTGTTCCAAGGAAAAGATTTGCAAGTTACACGCTTCAAGGTAATGTCCTTCTGATTTAAACCTAGTAGTGGACATATGTCCAAGCACATGTACAATGTACAATTCCTTAAATAAATAAATAAATAAATAAATAAATAAATAAATAAATAATAAAGAAAGACAGAAATACGCTTGGGTTGTGAAAAAGTCAGGCAGTCAGTCAGTACTTAACCTAGGACAACACTCATAAAGTAAAGTAAAGTAAAGTAACCATATTTAACGTCGATAACTCGTAACAGTAATTCAGCTGACAAACTTGAGATCGACGGTGCGCTCATTTTACTCCCCCCTCTCCATCAGCGCTCCGTTTTACGGTTATTTAAAGCTACTTAAGCTACACTGAAAGGAAAGAAGTCGAAACAAGGATGCCAGATCCGGGAATCGAACTCGACTAGGACCTCTTGCACAAATCAATACAATCTATATTTATTTAGGGGTATGTAAAATAAAACTGTAAATGCTTTGTTTATAGCGGAAGCGCACTTAGCTATCAAGCTAGTTCACAGGAACCCCATTGTAAATAATCTGAAAGAAAATTAACAGTGGACAAACTTGACAGAAACATGGTTAAGAGTGTCCGAGTGTAAACGTCCTCTTGTACTTATTTCTCAATAGCCAAACCAACGGAAGAAAGAGAATCGGCTGGAATGTCCAATTTATCGACCAGTTTGTCCAAGGGAAGGGATCAAGGCAAGCTGTTAGAGAACGTCAGCTCTAAGTTTTATGTTGGCACTGAGGTGATTGACTGAATCCAACAACGTTATGTTTTAAACTATTGTATTGTCCATTCTGGAATTCAAATAGTGAACGGGAACGGGTTTCTTATTTTAATTCAAATAGGCCACTTTCGAAAATACTCTTTGTTTGGCCCTCCAGATTTTGCATTCTCTCTTTTCGTAAATTCCATAATAATCATTGTTTTCGATCCCAAGAGAAATCGAAAACAGCTTACGCATTGTTTTTATTTTCTCTTGGACCATAGGAAGCGCCAAGAGAAACTGGAAACAATGCTAACGCAAATTTTTGGAGGGACAAACAAAGAGTATTATGGTATTTTCAAAAATGGCCTGTTCAAACACAAGAGAGCTCCCCAGGGGAGGGTGGGGGAACTCCCATATGAAAGGGGCGGGAATGCTCCTCGTCTCGCTTAGGGGTATTAAATTTCGGATTTTGGTCTCACTTAGGGAGTTCTGGGCAAAAACGCCATCATATGTAGCAGTGAAGGTTTTTTTTAGGGATTGCACGTGAAGAAATTTAAACATGACTTGTATATTTAATATGTTTTAAATCTGGTCTCTTTTGGGGTCAAAAAAGCCAGGGCCACACCGAGATTGGTCTCCTTTAGGGGTTTAATTCAAAATTTCCGATGAGTATCCCCACCCCTTCATATACCAGGTCCCCACCCCCGGAAGAGGGCATTCGACTCTAACAGAGAGAGTTGTCGCAGCTGAGAGTGCAACTCAAAAAGTTGCAAAGGAATCATATGTTTTGAAAATTAATGCGGATTGTATAACGACGCTCAGCGGAAATGATTAACGCACTTGAAACCGAGCGATTTAGGCAGTTGCAAACTATGAAGCCTGAAAAAGGGACTTCGCTAAGCTCGTACGAGATATAGTACGAACTCGAACCTGACGAGCTCTCATAATAATATGGCTTGATAGCTCAGGTGACCGAGTATTGCAGTGCAATCATATGGCTATCGGCTTCGAGTCCCCTTCAATCATTGACGTTTGTGTGTCAGAGAGATTATTACAGGATTCCTTAAGAGATTTTGGTGGAGTAGAAAAGCAGCAGCTTGTCTTCTAAATCAATAAGTTGGGACTTTGGTTTGATTCTAGGAGGGTGACCTTGTGTACATGGATTGGAGACCCGAGAAAGATACAGACAGTGGAAAGATTGTCAGTAAGTATTACTTGACAAAAAAAAAAAACGCAAATTATCTTTGTTGGCTGTAAATAAATATGGGCTATTGACCAAGCGTGTGGTCAAAACGGCTGGATATGGGCCAGGTTCTTTTTTTGCGTGTTTATGGTCGAGGTCCATAAACACGCAAAAAAAAGAACGAGGCCAATATGCAGCCATCTTGACCGAACAAGCTTGGTCAATAAAGCATTTATTATATGGGGGAAAACACCAAAAAATGATCTTTGATCTTGCGGGACCAAGCCAGTAATCCCTGGTGAGCAGTATAGCTCCGTCTTGCCCGCTCGGGTTGCCAATCACAGCGCGGGATTTGGTTCATTTTGCCCGCTCACGGAGCTAGTCATATAATAATGGTTGTTAGGGACTCGTAATATTACGGAGTGTAAGCTCTCGACGTTTTTGAGGCACAGACAGAAACCAGGAAGGATTATTTCGCATGCCCGAGGATTGTAGTTTCTCCCATATATATATATTTTTTTATCTAATTGCCTCTAATAGTGAAACAATACTTGGCAAGACAAATGTTGTAGTGCCAAGACAAGTTGAAAAAGAAAATGATCGACCTACGAGTCTCCTGTTTACTGAGCTATAGAACTCATGGGAGCTAGCAAACTCGTTCCCAGGGTCTCCATTGTCGTCATCGACAGAGAGACCCTGGGAATTAGGTTGGGGAACATGGTCATTTTAAACTAGGGCATTTGGAAGGACTAACTCTACAACTCCTTCAAATTAACACACTTCAAACAGGATATATACTCCTCCAGAAGAATGCGCGATTATCATGCAAGTGTTCTTTCAAATTGTTGCATTTTCTTTGCAAACCGACGGGTCTGGATGGCCAGTTCTGACAAGTGCTTCCGAGTGCTCTCCTTTGCAGGAGTCGAACCTACCACCTTCCGATGACTAGTTCGGATGCTCAAGCAGTGAGCTATAGGAGACTCGTGGGAGCCAGGCCATGATACATGATTACGATGGTGTCTCGGGGATACTCGGAAAAAATCCGAGTGCTCCTTTGCACGAGTCGAGCCTACGACCTTCCGATGCTCGGATGCACTACGTTGTAGTTCTTGCTAACTGAACTGTTGTATTTTAGTCTCCATTGACACAAAGATGTTTTTCAGTCTAAGGAGCAAGGTTGAAAAATGCGTGACACTGGAGTTTACTATCGTATGGTTTTCGCAGGCAGTTTTGAAAACTGTTGCCTGCTGGCTTGCCATGTGTAAGAATTGATAGCTTACGTATTCACACTTGAAGTGCCCTCAATCGGCGAATAAAATCGTCCAGCGTTAGCCACAATAAAATTGATGCGTCTCCGCACTCTCTGATAGGGAAAGGTTAACTTGGATACCGACTCGAGGGGACTCCTGGGCACGGTTGTTCGAAAGCCAATTAACTTAATCCAGGATTAGCGTAAACTTTTGTTTCAGGTTTTCAACTTTTTGGTGAAAGTTTTGTTTCCTTTTTTTTTTTGTTATTCAAGATTGACTTTTTCTATTGTAAAGTTTTGCCGAGTATCAGCGTTGAACAGCAGTTGGGAGTAGAGAAATAAACTCCTGGGTTAATTTTTGATCTGGGGTTAGCGTTAATCGGCTTTTGAACAACCGGGCCCTGAATGACAAATTCGAACAAGTGTTCTGGATTAATGAGAAAAACAATTTTAAAACAATCATCCACTGAGAGGCGTAATTATCAGTATTATCAGTATTAATTATCAGTAATTATCAGTTATTATCAGTATTGATTATCAGTAATTATCAGTATTAATTATCAGTAGGCGTCGTTGATGAGTTGCTTATGTCCTGTTTTTCAGCTCCTCGGCCTGAGCAAGTCTGGGCAGCTCATGATGGTCCCATTGCCACCCTGCAGAGGTCACCATTCTTTCGAGACATCATCCTCACTGTCGGAGGATGGACATTCGCTATTTGGAAGGAAGGAGTCACGGTATATTGTCCATCTTTATATTTATCCTTTCCTTACGTATGACTAGATATTTTCTTTCAGATGTTGAGCGTGCTATGATTGGCCAAATTATTGGGTCACACAACATTTTAAAGCTTGCTATTGGCTGTCTTATAACCTTGTTTTTTCGAGTCACAGTAAAGTTACGGCTCGTTGTCCCTGGGCATAGGACCACCGAAGACAAATTGCATAGGTGAACCCGTGAGAACTTTAAAGCCGGAGCGCCTGTGTTGAAGTCATTACGACCCTCAAATTCCCCCTCCTTCTTCCGTACATGACGTAGGATTTTCACAAACCCAGCCCCAGTTCTCTCGAGTCGTCCATGGCTTTGAGGTAGGGTCTATACACATGGTTGTGTAAAGTCGATGGCTAGATTTCTTTAGAGGCCCGGTTTTCTAGACGTACCACGCACCCCTCTACAACTTCTAATTCCATCGGATGAAATTCATAGGATGCAGCTCTTCTGTGTATTTTTTAACATGTTTCCAAGAGCTCATATAGCCAGGAGCCATCAATTACAATACTAGGTCTATGTAACGGCATTTTCATAAGTCAAGCTAACTCTAATAACTAACTCTTCTTAGCGCGAGTTTCAATCGAGTGTCGTAAAACCAAAACCAAAGTAATTACTTTGGCCAATCAAAAAGGACGGAGACAATCCACTAAACCAATCAAACCTCGAAGGAATTACACGTAGCCGACACAAAGCGCGTGAAAATGTGCACGCGCGAGCCACGATTGGTTTTGGTTTCACTTCTGATTGGTTGAAAAAGTGGCGCGAGAACTTTGAACCAATCACTGAGTGAAGTAATGCAAAACCAAAGTAATTCTCTAATTACTTTCGACACTCAATTGAAAACCGCTCAAAGTCAAGCTAACTCTAATAACTAACTCTTATTAAATAAGATTTGGCTTGCCCGAGTGAGCTTTCTCAATCCCAAGGGTAATAATTTTCTTGCAAGACTTTAGATTAGCTGGAAGGGTCTGGTTTCGCGGGAAGATCAATCTAAATATAAATCGGTCGTTAAAAATGCCGTTCCACAAATACGGTGAAGTTGTGCGTTTCTAGTCATGGGCTCTTGCTGTTTTGTTTCCTAAACCAATCACCAGAACCTTTATAACAGCTGCATCCCGACTTATTTTGCATCACTGTTTCTTGCGGAAGTGCACTTAGTATAAGTGCACTCCCATATTGTCATCGGGGCTGCTTGAGTAAGTGACTGAGTGAGTGAGTGTAAGATTTGTAGGCCTGCAGCGCGTGCTTGAATTACAAAACTAATGTACGGTTTTCTTGATTTACAATGAGTGATGTTTGTTTGCGGCCCACTTGTCGCCTTTTTCCTTTCTTAATTTTCTTAATGAAAGGAGAATGAAAACTGTTTGAGTACGTTATTGTCAAATTAATTCACATATTTAAATTCTTGAATTCACTCTTTTCACGTTTACGGAAATCGTCGCGCAAGCTCACACTCCACAGACACTCTGCAGGTCAAATAAACAAGAAACAAAATCACCAGTCGACCATAACATTTTTTACTCTCAAAGACCGGGTCAACTTCTCTGCCTGCATTAAAAAACATTCAACAGTAATTTCCTCGCAACGAAAAGAAAACAGTAAAAAACTATTGTTATCGATCTTTATCATTGCGATCGATCAGCAAAAAATGTAGATTTCATCAGCTTGTTTGTGTTGAAATTCCCACGGCGCTGTGCTCAAAAATTTTCCCCAGTAATAATAGAAAAGGTGAGCTCTTTTGAATTAAACGAAACATTACAAAATCGCAACTTAGTTTTCACATCTGTCGAAATCTTTTAGTCATCGAGTGTAAGTGTACGTTCGGCAACACTACTTTCGTAGGGAGCTTTAGCAACTACGACGGGAACTGCAATGAGAACGTCATCTCAAAACAAAAATTCACTCTATTGAAATCACTTCGTGACTATTCAACGCTTTTTAACGTGACAATGGTGTGGCAGTCCCTCACGAATGAAACCGATATGACTCACGTTTAATTTAGGGGAGCAAATGAAAATTTCTCGCCTAGTGATGACGTCTTCCAAGAAACCTCAAATTTGGCTATTTCGCGTTGTTGTTTTGCTGACACTAAATGAAAAACGCACGTGCAGGGCGTGCAAAGCTATTGTTTTTGCCCACTTAATATGTAAATTTCTGACGTTCTCGTTGCCGTGGCCGTTGTCGTTGCTAAAGCTCCCTAATTTTGATGATTGGTAAACATGTACAGTAAGGGACGGCGGAGCAAATTTCCCTTTCGTAAACGGTCGTTGCCATTTATAACGGTCGACTACACACTTCACTTCAAAGAAAATTAAAAGAAACAAACTAAAAAAATATATTAACAAAAATTAAGACAAAAAAGAAAAAAAAAACATTTATAAAAGAAAAACTGGAGGGAAAAAAGAGTCCGAAAATTTCAAGACCCGAACTCGGGTTCTTAGCCCTCACCCTAAACATTATACGGTTGATCCACGTTTATATCTCGTCGAGAATGCTGAAAATAGCATTTCCAAGCTTGAAGATTTCAAATTTTCTGGTGGAGAATTTCCCCAGAAACCCCCTACAAGGTACCGTCTCTGGCGCTTGCTTGTTAGCTCCCCCAATAGAAAATACGCTCCGCCGTCGCGTCGTTGCCATTTAATGAACGGTCGATGCCATTTTTTAGCTCTGAATTACACTCATTAGGTCTAAGAACTCAAAAGGTTGCGGTTACTGGGAGTTGTGTCTCGCTGGTCATATGAGTTAGGGTTCGGGTTAGGGTTATGACAGATGTTTTACTTCCTAATTTTATTTTTTGCTTGAAATTGGGGGGGGGGGGGAGCTAAAGTCCCCCCATCCCCCCGGCTCCGCCGCCCCTGACATTGTAATTTATTCACGCAATTTGTCGCTCCACTTTTGTTTTAGCTAAATTATATCTGTATGAAAAATAGAGAAGCGGAAGTATTTGGTGAGAGGGAAAACAACGCTGAAAAATCTTTTCA
Organism: Montipora capitata; assembly: GCA_949126865.1. NCBI lineage: Eukaryota > Metazoa > Cnidaria > Anthozoa > Scleractinia > Acroporidae > Montipora > Montipora capitata. Next base: position 26,515,693 of record OX421457.1, on the reverse strand, counting down.
AATCCTCATGTCATTTAACAGCCGCACCGGAAAATAACTGGGTGAAACACGAAAATAAATAGGTCTGTTGCAAGCGTGCTTAAATTTCAACAAATGAAGAACCCCAAAATCGGCACGAATTTGTGACGCTGATGAATAATAAAGCAGTTTCTGTTTCCAAAACGATGGAATTACCTGGTGATAAATAACCTAGTCTAGGAGAGAGAATTTTTGACTTTGCAGAAACAATGGTTACAGCAAACAGTTGTCAGTAACACGCAAGGTAACTTGATCACAAGCGGCAGCTGAAATCGGTGTTACTTTCTCTTTGGCGATTTATTTGTGCAGCCAAAAGTACAATAGGGAAGATATCTGTTTTCAAACATTGCTTTTGTTATTCAAATGTGCAAACCACAGAAACAATAGACCTTTTGTTGCGACAGCCAATCAGGCTCTGGTTGACACATTAATGACAGTAGGTGACATCAACGATATCTTCGCTATATAAAGATTGAACGTAGCGAAAATCTCTCAAAATGTTTTTTTGCTGATGGCAACTTTTTACATTCGCGGCACAAAATTTATGCTGTTTTCATGTCACAAATTTTGTTGCTTCTCGATCGACACTTCTCAAAAACGTCCTTGTGCTCTTCCTTAAAATTGTACATCATTATTTATTTACTTTTACATCAATAGTTGTTTTGCATAAGGCAGGCTAACAAAATCTGTACCTTACTTAGTTCGCAATTTTGAGCGTTAAAATAGAATTTTCGGTCGTATGTTTCTGACGGCAAGTCGTATGTTTGAGGTCACCCATCCAAATACTAACCCCGCCGGACAGGGATTAATTTCAGTGAACTTTTGTCTAAGAAAGCTGTCAGACGCTCAGAGTGTACGCTCAAACTTGTGGTAAAAAATAAGTGGTCAGGGAACTTGAAAATGACCAACATGTCAGCCTCGAAGCCAATGTTTCTCGATTCTCATTTATTTTCTTGAATCTTTCTGGGTTTACTATTTTACTAGTAACTACATGTCTTCTTAGGTGGCTATTTACCGAAGAGATCTACCATGGCACTATAATGATTTACGATACCAAAACAAGATCATGTAGTATTAGAGCTATATTTTACGTCCTGCAAACCAAAACGCAGCTCAGTTGACAGTTATGGAATGAAGCCCTGTGTCAAGTTACTGCACTACTACCACACGTACGCATTGCGCACCTATTTTTTTCCTTTACGATGTCTACTTGTCAGAAAAAGGGCAGACTGGCTAGGGCTTATAGAGGGGGACATTGGGATTTTCGGTTTTGCGGTTTTGGCTATTTTTTAGATCGGTTTTTCGGTTTTTGTGCTGAAAGACTTCGGTTTTTCGGTTTTGGTGTTCATTGCGGTTTGCGGATTTTTCGTTTTTTTAGCATCTGGTTTTCGGTTTTTGTAGAAAAAACGAGCGGTTTTTCGGTTTTGTTATCCGATGTGCTTTTTGGGTTTCCTATTTTATGCTATTTTTCTGTTCCAGTTTCTCTTAGATTTGAGCGGCAATTGGTCTCGAATAGAGTGTTATTTATTTATTTATTTATTTATTTATTTATTTATTTATTTATTTATTTATTTATTTATGTGCAATTCATCAGCAATATGAAAACCATATGTGCAATGAAAAATTTAAAACCAAGTATAGATAAAACTATATAAACTACATTAACTATCTTACTCAATATCATACAATAAAAGCTGCTTTCCATGAATGCCGTGTTTAGAATAATGGCTTAGATAACCTCTTTAATCAGTCGTTTGAATTGATTGAGGGGTTCTGCTTTCCTTAGTTCTAATGGCAAATTGTTCCACAAAACTGCGCCACTATACCTAAAGCTGTTTTTTGTAGTAGTTTTTGCGCGGTATCGGAACATTTACCTTATTCACAGAGTCTCTCAAACAAAAACCTGGATCGCGTTGGACATTTCGAGCAGAGATACTCAGGTGCTAGTCCCTGTAGGGACTTAAATACCATTGTTGCTCTTTCAATTTGCCTTTGAGAGACTAGGGATTTCCATCTTAAGAGTTCAAATAAATTGTTGACATCAGTGCCATAGTTAGAGTAGGTCAAGACAGGGGCTGCTCTGTTTTGTAGTTTTTGCAGTTTTTCCTGCAAATTTACTTCATGCACAGTTTCCTCAAACAATATTGCAGTAGTTGAAATGAGGTTGTACTAGGGCCTGATAAATAGAATGTAAGGTCCCATAGGGGACAAGATGCCTGTTTTCACTCACGTGATCAATAACCTTGTTTTTCCTTCGGAAACAAAAGAAAACGTTTGAGTGATCAATGGTACGCACGATATATAATTATAGCTCAACAACAAAGTGTAGACTACTATACAACTAGTAGTGTATTTACTGTCCTTTGAACACACAAACGCGTCACTGCGATGAGTCATGCCATTATCCGCGTGTTCCGTTTTCCGCCTCTCGATTGCTATAACTTCGGCCGGAAAATGCTAAAAAAGTTGATCAGATCACCATTGAAGTTTCTTACCTCTGATTTTGGGAATCGGGAATCGTTTTTACGTGTAATGGAAGCACGCCTTTTAGTCGAGAGCATTCTGCAACTCGCAATAAACGGTGGAAATGACTACTGTCTCTGATGCAGCTAATAAGTCACTTTTATTCGGTTTTATTACCGACCTTAAAGTGAATATATATATATGGCAATTTTCATACACAAAGGTAAATTTGTAAATGACATAAGGTGAGGAATGCATTTTCATTTCCGTCGGCCCATCGATCGAAGATGGAACAACCAGACTCACCCGGGTCAATCCTGGCGAAATACGAGTGTAAAACTATCATGTCCTACACCAAATGCTAATCATCGAAGTGACTAGTGTCTCTGTTGCATCATTTCCAAGTCCCTCGCAAAAAGAAACTAACATTTCCTATCCGCTCGCCACACCATCTCACTGTGTGTTGTATGTCCGATCTTCTCGAATGTCCGAACTTTCGAGGTTTGTTTACATGAAAAGTCACGTGACACTACACGTGAAAGCTAGCGCTCGGAAGGTCAATTCCCGGAGACGTCACATGAAAATATAGCCGCGAAATGAGCCCATAAAGTCCGTACTCGAGAGAGCGGCAGAAATAAAGTCCATGACATTCATAAATACTTTGATGAAATAAAGTGTTAGTGTAGTTTGCTCTGTATGCCCCACTTGTCACCGTTGTATCGGTTTTCTGACGGTTTTGTATGCGGTTTTCGGTTTTGGCCGAATTTTTTTGCGGTTTTGCGGTTTTGGATGATTTTTTTTCTTCGGTTTTGCGGTTTCTAATACACCCCAATGTCCCCCTCCTTATAGGCACTTTAAATTCGAGATGAAATAAAGATTTTGTTGTTATGATCGCCATCAAGCTATAACCGGGCCGTAGCCACACAAAGAGGCGAGCGCATAGATTATAAAAACCAGAACGTTATTTGGAATTTATCCATCAAAAATCGCGGTGCGATCCCGGAGTGGAAATTTATCTGTCCTTAATTAAGGCTGTGGTTGTTTTATGGAGATTCGGACCGTTGCTTTGTGATGCGAGAGATGACGAGATCGCTGCGAGTCACCACCCTTTCTTCCCTTTATGAGTGGAAATAACAACTAACGGCATCGTAAAAATTCGCAAGCCACAATCCCGTCTAAAACGGACACAGTTTGCGCTCCGATTGCACAGAAAAGACGAGGAAAACTGCACGAAGAGGAACGTTGAGTTTATTTCTACATTTACAGCTTACTTTAGCATTTATAAGCTCAAAGCTAATTTTTTCATACATAGTCCATAAATCGTATACCGAGTTGGGCTGCTTGTGTTGGAGCAGATAACCGATCTCCAGAAACACCAATACAATAGAGAAACGTACGACTTCTGGTGGACGAACAAAAGACGCTAATGTGAGATCTTTTGTTTTCGTCTACGAACATGGCGGCGATGACGTCACGTGAAAACCATCTATAAGGCATTAAGCATTATTATTTCTCGTCTCTTACATTAGAGAATGTCAAAATACATATAGTAAATGGGATTATTAGCTGGCAAAATCTTCAACTAATTGTAAATAGTTTTATTACATTTGATCTTTTTATTTTTTTGAAGCAACTCGCCCCTTGTGGGAATCAGCTTTTCGATGTATTTATAGTTCCTTTCATTGTTTTTCTCATGTGAAGCTCGTTCTTATCTGAGAGCACCTATAAAAACTCCTACTGCTTATCCAATTTAAAAAACACCATATGACAATAAAATATGTCCCCGAAAAATCGTAGTAAGGCTATTTGAGATCGACAGACAGAAAGCACTATGTTAATAACGCATATAATTATTTATGATTTGTATTTTAACGGGATGATCGCGTGATCCTAGCGATCTGCCTGAGGCCAAATAATATTGTGACATATTAAACCTCTCAACTTTATGGTAATCCATCATTACTGACAAAAACTGTCAAATATACATGTAAAATAAAAGGATAGCATGCCCTTCGTGGCTGTGAAGTCTCATTAAAGAATTGTTTTGGATCCACAATTAGCAACTTCATCATGAAAACAAGACAAAATTTTGGCAGTGATTTTTTAGAGCTCTTTTCAAAAGTCTAAATAATATCTTTTGAATTTGTAAAGCCATTTCTTATCAACCAACTTAAATATGTGTGAACTATTTCAAAATCTTATTCTTGTTGTTAACTGCGGCCCATAATTAGCAACACAAGTGAACTTGCCCAGGCGTCCATCAGAACTTGGACAACACTGTATACGAAAGGATCAGATTACTTTAGTTATTGAAAGTTAACACAGGGATGTTCTCAGAGACGGAACAACATGATTTGGTATTCGGCCAGAGGGTAAAGACCGTAAAGAGAGCCGTAGAAGTAAACTTCACGACCAATATCTTGAGGTAGTCTACAAGTGTCAAAGGCATTCAGTCGATGATTGAGTAACTCAATTCGGTTTTTGGAAAAAAAAAAACTTTTTCATTAAGAATAGGTCGGCGATGTGATAATTTTGTTTTTCTAGCTCTTTCTAAGAATTTGACCTTTGTAGTGACTAGTATAATCACAAGAATCGGAGTGAACGGGCTTGCATTTTGTTAAAAACAGAAAAACTAGTGAAGACTATTTTATTAGTTATTTCAACTTCGAAAATGACTCACTACCAACTTTGTTTCGAAACTTCAAGTTCTTCTTTCTCACTTTGATTCGATGTTTCATTGATGCCTTGGCCGACTAGTTTAAATTTGCTTTCAGCTGGCGAAGGTTACTACGGGTCAATAATGGTATTTGGTATTTATTCGGCCTGAGGGTAAAAGACAGTAAGGAGATCTTTAGAACGATCAAAGATATCACAAGTGATCCACAAGCGATATCGCAAGTGATCCACAAGCGTTTAAGGTTTTACTCATGTAGTCGATAATTACGCTGCCCTTTAACCAGAGTGAAAAATTGCCGTTTTTTACCTAACGTTTTCTAAGAATTTGATTTTTTGGTGATCTGTTAATACTATTTATATCAATACCATGATTAGTCGAACCGAAGGGGGCGGGGGTACGTGACATTTTGTTGAAAACATACAGTACATTAAAAAAAATTTTTTATTAGTCACTTTCAAAATATCCACTACTGACTTTGTTCCAAATCCTTTTTTGTCGCTCTGATTAGATATTTCATGACTGACGCCATGGAAACTGTAGTTTTGTTTTTAGCTCGCAGAGTGCGGTTACCGTGCGGGTCATTGAACATCTTCAATGCCAAATGACATTTCATGACTGACGCCTTGGAAACTAGTTTTGTTTTTAGCTCGCAGTGTGCGGTTAGTGCGGGTCATTGAACATCTTCAATGCCAAATGACAGAATGCCAAGCCATGCCTTATTTGGAAAGTTAATTAAATCATTTGCTGTCAATCTTGGACTTACAACGACGCGTCCACTACTTCCACCGCACCCAGATAGAAGCAAACTCGACAACGATCAAACAAGACTGAAATGGGTTTAAAAGAGGCGTTTACTCCCAAAACTTTTAACAACCTAAGTTTTGTAGTAGTGTTGCTTTGGGTTTTTCTTGGTGTGGCAGCGACTGTGATATTCTTAGAGATGGACATCAATGAACCAAGATTCCATTTCCATTGCGATGTGAAAACCGACATCAACGAACATTACATCCGAATAAAGTGCTTCAACCAGTACCAAATGCGATTCAACAAACTCAACATTCCTCCCTATGCTTTGGTCATGGTTAATTTCTTGTCGATTTCCATTGTGTCCCTCATATACTCTCAGAGCGTCGACTCAACAGTTAATAGACTCGAGCGTGATCACAAAGATGCCGAACGAGAGCAGAGGAATCCAAGACGAAGCCGTTGGCTTTTCGCCGCGAATTTATCTCAACTTGCCGCAAAATTTGCTCTGGGAATCATTTTCATTGTCTTCTTGGAGACGGACCTACTTTATCCCAGGCATTTTCCCGCAGATTTTAACTGTCTTCTTAAAGAAGGTAATGATTCGGGGGATCTGTTTACGAACGGGACGCAATCAAAATGTATCAGTGAGAGAGCAACGATTAAGAATTTCTGGATCAGTGCTGTGGCAGTGGTTAACGGCATTTTCGCATTTTTTGCTTTCGTGGAGATTGTCTGGATCTTATCACGAGCTAAGAGAGGAAGAAACTTTATGGACAATCGCCAGTTTTACGTTGATCATTTGAGATCGAATTCGGATCCAAAACACGAAACACCTCAAGAAGAAGAAGAAATACCGTTAACTAATGTAGAAAGTAGATGTGAACCTGCAGTGCAGGAAGCCGTCAGTAACCAAGATGCTCCTTCATCACTTAATACGGGCGAAGCGGAAGATAGAATGCCTTTGGAACACTCAGAACTTGCTCGAGATCAACTTGAACTGACAGAAGCCGTTAAAACAAAATGAAGGATGATTACTTAACTTCCACAGAGCAACTTCATGACCTTAGACAACCTTTTCAACGAAACTCAGGCGAAGGCCCGAAACCCAATGATCTAAAAACTGATCAAATTTATGTAAATGTGGCAATGCATGAAGGCAGAACTGACATGATGTCTTTGCGAACGACAGAACCGAACAGCGTAATCAATACCCGCGCAAGTTGTTTGAGGCCGGAGGATCTTATAGACAGTCAAAGAGCACAAGAATGTCCTTGTTGTTGGAAGTTCTGGCATAGGAAAGACATTACTGAGCGTGATGATAGCGTGATGATTGCTCGAATGTGGGCATCTGGTGAAGCGTTCAATGGCCATCAAGACGACAAAACAAACGTTGTTGTTGTGTTCGTCATGAAATTCAGGCGCTTTACAAGCAATCTGGTCCTTAGACTCCGTGAATTGTTGGCTAATACAGAAACATTTGAGCACTTGGATGAAACTGTGTGGGATTTTGTCATCAAAATCCCAAGCCAAGTACTTTTTATTTTTGACGGAGTCGATCGATGAATATTCTGCAAAAGAGGTTATCGCTAGAAAAGACCACACATGTTACAAGAATGGCTTATTGCAGGAGAAGATGCCCGTTTCCGCTTTGTTTAACAAACTACCATCGGAAGAACTTCTTTGGGGTCTAAAAATGATCACAGCAACAAGACCAACGGCAGGGATATATGAAATTTAATAGAACAGTCGAAATCCTCGGATTTACTTCAGAAAAGATTGAAGATTACGTCGAAAAGTTTACACAAGGTATTCGCCACGCAAAGGACAAAATTTGGGGACACATTAAGTCGAACATGAACCTGTTTTCATTGTGCTACATCCCAGTGAACTGCTTTCTTGTCTGTTCCCGTCTGTGGGAAATTATTAGTTTCAGTGATGCAGCACACAACTTGTTCCCTACAAGAATGACCGATATTTACACGATGGTTGTAAAGCAAATTGTCTTCTTTAAGCAAAATCGGCAATTGAAAGCAGCTGTCGAACTAACCCGAGTCTCAAAAAGTACATGTACCTGCCGCTTAACCACCTCCCAGATGATCACAAAAAGATTTTCAAGAGACTGGGAAAAATTGCTTTTGAGGGAGTAAAGCAAGGAAGATTGCTCTTTGAGTCAAGCGAAGTTAGTGGACTGGACGATTGTGGACTTCTTCACAAACTGCCAGACGCCAAATGCCGTTTTAGCGACCCGCACCAGAGGGCCGAATACTGCTTTACGCAGTTGACAGTTCGAGAGTTCTTTGCTGCCAAACATGTGGTAGAGTCCTTTAGTGAAAGAGAACTTGAAATATTTGTTTCAGAACGCATCAACGATGGTGCATGACATGTGGTGCTTCAGTTTGTGGCTGGATTACTCGAGCCTGATCCAGAAACAAAGAGCTCAAGCAGCGACATTTTTGTCAAACTGCTTTCTATGTCGACTGAGAAGAAATCCGAACGGGAATTGATAGATGATAACGAATTACCAGAGCCAAAAGCACTGACCTCTTGGTCAGCTTATGAAGACAAAGAGCTAGCACTGAACTTTAATACGTAAGTGTTTGCATGATTATTAATGAAAAAAAGAAAATTGAGAACATTGGGTTTAACGCGGTAGATTTTAGTTGGTATTCACTCGCGCCTGTTGACTTTGCTGCTGTCTCGCATTTCTTAGAAAGTGCTTTGGAAGTTTGAGTATGAATTTGTGCTGGAATGATCTTGGTTCATTGGGTTCAAAGGAAGTGCAAAACTATAACCAGTTAACTGATAAAGGAGCCGAGCATTTAGCAATGTTTAAATTAGCTTTGAAAAAAACTTAAACCCTGAAAACTCCCCGTTGTTTAAATTTCGTTTTTTGTTAGCTTAATAATATGAAATTGAAAGGTTGAAGTCATGCAACTAAATACGAAAAAAGTTGAAGGTTAAAATAAGCTTACTTCAACCGTTTGGATTTGTGAAAGCTTTTTTTAAATAGCAAAATTACATTGGTTCAAACGTAACCGAAAAATGAACGACACACAAGCAACAAAGTCAAACAAATTTAATATATTGTGACGTACAAGCGAGTTTCATTTAAAATCCAGCTTACCAAAAATAGCTTAACCAAGACAAAATGTCCATACAACAATTTAGTACACCAAACAAGCTTTTTTAAGTGTCCATGGTCTCTCTCTAAAACATTTCAAATCTCAGCTGCTTGCACTTCTTCCCAATGAACCTTTGATTGTTCAATGCCTAGTAAATTGAATTTGTACTGATAATCTCTTTAGTTCCATGCTTAAGTTGTAGTTTTTGTAAGTCCATCGTAAAGTAGTACAGGACTGTGATTCAAAGGCGCCACCTAACATTCTTCTTGTAAATACTTTGGTGGAAAACGAAAAATACCGAGTTGAGATTCAACTACTTGGAAATTTTCCGTCATCTACGGATCCAAATGAACCAATGAAAAATAAGTTTGGTTTTCAATTAACCAATCACAAAAATACTAAAAAATGTCTTTTTTTCCAAGAGGTCTAACTCTTCACTGAAATGAACCAATCAGGAAAGTTAAGGTGAAATTTGGATCTTTATTTTCAGAACATTTTCCGTTAGTGAAAACAACCACACCACTAAGTGGTGTTAGAGGAAGTAAAGAAAGTAGTTCAAAGAGAAATTGCCCTTCGGGGAAGACAACATAGTTTGTAAATAATGTTTCAACTTTTACTTTTTAATTGCTTTGTGAAACTCAATTATCAATACGTAACCAAAGATTTGTCATAATGCATGATTGAAATTGTTTGCAAGGAGTTGTTTACTCTTAGGATTCCTTGTAACATTTGTAAAAGTAGTTGTGGTTTAATTAAAATTTTTGAGATGAAGTTTTGTGTCTGTGCATGAATTGCCTCACTTTGTCGTGTCACGCCCCATTCTTTGTGAGGACTGCCCTGCGTTTTGAGGCCTACTCCCCTAAAAATGATTTATTTTATAATTCTAAAAACCGGAAGAAACTCCACCTTTAGTAATTTATTGTTTTTGCCATTTTAACC
>OX421457.1:26485727-26493227 GCA_949126865.1 Montipora capitata | reverse complement strand
TTTATTTTTTGTGACGTCACACTTCGGTACTCTTTTTACTACATTATTAACGTCTAATACTTTACCTGTTACATGTGACACGTCGCATTTATTATCTCTTCGTTTAGGCAGTAGCTATGGAGAACTTCTTCGAGAGAGAAATGAAGCGCTTGGCGTTTGTGGAAGAGAGGATGAAAATACGAGAACAGGAAAAGAAACAGCGGGACGCAGAAGAAAGCAAACGCCAACAGGTGAGATGAGTTCCCAACAGACGGCCAAACGGACTGTGACTTATCCACCTGATAGAGTGACTTTCTTATGACCTTGAAAAATAAACGTAAAAACAGAACGTAAACAAAAATGCAAAACATTTCATTGGCTTATCGAACAAAAACAAACGAGCGCGAATTTTCATTGGTTTAGCGAACGCGGATGCAAACATAGTCATCTCTCCACGGAACTTTCTGGAAAGTTTCGCTTTGACGTCATTTGAAATGCAGTAATGTGATTGGGCAATCGAACTGTTTCCTGCCCATATTAGGAGTTTCCTTGGCGGGAATAAGGAGAAGCTTTGTGTCGATCTTGCAAAGTAAACATTGGTCCGTGAAACAAATTGCGAACACTTTTTCAAGTTCATGCGAAAGTCGTTCTCAAGTTATGCGGCCTTCGAACAACTGGTCTAAAAGATCACTCTGATGGGGGTTACTAGTTAGTCGCGTTCAGTAAAGCCTGGTGCACACTAACTACGCAAACACAGTTGAGTCTTGTTCTAATAAGAGCTTCTTATTAGAACAAAAGTCGACGACAAGTAATGCCTTTCCTATGTTACTTAAGCCTATGCTCGCGTCGGTGAAAGCCAGTCCTTAGTGCCGAGCTCCTGCGTGGTTACAAAGCCATTAGTTTAGGACGCAAAGATAGTCGCTCTGACGTCACGAGAAAATGCTGGCTGTATTGCTCATGTGCAATTCGAAACTAACCCGGCTTGGACACAAGTCGGCTTTAACGAGCTTCAATTTTGGTGTTAGGTAAGGTGTTAAGGAAGCAAGTGTGTACAGAAGTAGTCAAGATTTCCTACACCAGACACTTTTGAAAAAGAATCTCCACTCCAAAAAAAAAAAAAAACAAACAAAACAATTTAAATCACAGGAAATAGCCCTTACAGTTGAATTTGTTGAAAAATTTGTCACGGAAAGCATTCGTATTCGAAACAAGTTTTAGATTCGCCAATTTTTGTTTTCATTTTCTAGTGGGCGCCGCTATCTTGAATATTTGTGACACGCGTGACACGGTTTCTCTACTATTATCATAAAAAGCTACTTATATCAGAATAAAAGAGCAACCCTGAAGCCTGGTTTTCACTGCGATGCAAGCACAAGGCATACCAGCTTTCGCTTCACCCATTGTCGTCACCAGAGCCTTGGATCGACCCAAGGCTCTGGGAAACTCTATGCAGCGAACATGCACCGTAGGGTTCTCATAGCCAAAAACTGGCTATTGGAACCTTACGGCGCCTGCTCACTCCTCGCGCTAACATAAATGCACCAATTAGAGACGCTTTTGATTGTTCTTCACGAAAACCAATGAGAAGACACTTTGTTTCGGAGTTCCCCAGATCTCTTCTCTCCCTCAGTCAAGGGAAGAGCTCTGGGGTCGAGATAGTCGTTTCACCTTGAAAGCGACCTCGACACAAGCACAAGCACAAGTTCAAGGATCAAAATGTTTCCTTTTCTTGTGCTTTCGTTCGCCTTATGCCATGTGAAACCGAAAAACGGCGTAAGCACAATTAAATTTACTACGTCTGGGTGAATCGTGGGCAATAGGCGACTTCCGGGTTCATAGAGTCTGCCTCCTCTTCAAAGCGAGTCTAAGTGCGAAGTTTAGTTTTTCTTACCAATTAATTACCTACTTTGAAGAGGAGGCAGACATGAACTCGGAAATGGCCTATTAAGGACGGTGCCTACTATTGTTACTGCGCATACGTTCCGCGCATCTCGAGATACTCGGTTTTCCTATAGGTGATGCTTACCAATACAGGATATTTTTTCGCGATTTAAAATTATGCAGAGAAAGTAGGTCTCAGTAAGTACCATTGGTATCCAAAAAGAAAATTGGGGGTAACCATGCATTTTTCAGAGAAAATGAAGCTTCAATTTGAGAAAGAACGCCATACATGGCTTTGTATTTTATAGCTTTTTACAAAGGTTGTTCATGAATTATCTTTGAAAAATGGGTGGTTACCCCCAATTTTCTTTTTCGATTTCAATAACACTTACTAAGATCTACATTTCCCGCACAATCATAAACCGGGGCAAAAATACCTTTGAATTAGTTGCCACCATCCTTAAAGCACTCGTTCCAGATTTCCTGCGTCTGAGCATTTGAACAAAATGTCGGATTTTACGCGTGTGCTTATGCTTTTGTCGACGTTCGTATTTCTTAGCATAAACTACGGCATAAACTACGTATGCTTGCGCATGTCCCTGCGTCGCTAGTGAAAACCAAGCTTAAAACGTCATAATTATTCAAGATGGCCGCGCCAAGGAAATTTAAAAGTGAAAATAAGCGATTCTAAAATTCGTTTTTCCTGTTACAAACGCATTTTTAAAACACTTTCGAACATTATCTCCTTAAACTTATTCTGTAGTAAGAGTGGCGGCTCCCTTTAAGTTAAGACTTCATTGTTGAGATAAAACGACTTTCCCTTGAAATTGCAGGAAGGTAAACGGCCAGAATCTGACGCAGATTTAGACGCTCGACAGCGAATGGTAAGTTTTGGGTTTTTAAGTCTTCTTTTCGCGATCCCGGGAAGTTTTCTGGGCGAACAGAGCAATTTTTCGTCTGATATCTTGAACTATTGTTACCAATGAAATTCCCTTTAAACAAGAGAAAATGAGGGGACAGAGAGGGAGGCTCCCGGTCCAGCCTTTGGGATATGTCATGTCCACGGAAGTTATGTTTAGACGAGCGGAAGTCTTTGTTCTAGCGGAATTCTGTCTTCCGAGACGTCCGCATGCAGGCCAACCTGGGTCTTATGTTTGAAAGAAATCAACAAATCCCGAACGGAGGTGTTAAATACGATGACTTCAGAGGGTCATGCTACCACAGAGAGCGCATGCGTGCGCATGCTCTACAGGTGGAGGTTAGGTTTTCCGAACTTTTTTCGCGTATTCGTGTGGATAGGCAAATACGATTCGAAAACGCCACGTGTGAACGCAGACTTTTTCAAATACAGGGAAATTTTCCTTTCGTTTAGGCAATACAGGTTCAGCTTCGGTGAAATCTATAACGAATGGACGAAATTAAAGATTTTCAAGAAGTCTAGATCACTGATGTCCCTGTTTTTTCCTTTTGCGTTGTCCCCGGTCCTCTCCTAATTCTGGACGCCCCCTCCGTCTTTGCCCGGGTAGCCATTTCTGGAGACTGTTCACTGCTTTGCCATGAGACAATTCACACTTTCGTCTTTGCAGGAATATCAAGAGTATTTAGAGATGGAGAAACGGCTTCTAGAGGAACTTGGTATCAAAGACGAATCGCTGGACTCATACGAGGTTTAGCTTGAGCAGCGTTGAGTTCGTTGTAAAGACTGTGTGGAACTTTAACACCTTTTGTTTCTCCGCAGCTGTTGGTGGAAATCGACGCGAGATTTTTGTTAGTAGCACGAAGTGTCCTTTAACGAATTTCCAAGCAATTTTTGAGATTCGTGGCACGAAGTGTCCTTTAACGAATTTCCAAGCTATTTTTGAGATTCGTGTACATCTGCATGTATTTTTTTACTGCTAGCTCTTTGTGATTACACGCTCTCCTTCCCTGTTTTTCCCTCATATTTATGACAGAGAAATTCGCGGATCCTTTCTTTGTTAGTTCCACCATTCAAAGTTTGTGCAGACTTCACGAACTTGACATTAAAATTCTCCGCCGGGAAACATTGTATTTTGCGCAAAGGCTGCGTCATTTTAAACTGTGAGGAAACTGTAAATAAGCTCAACATATTCACTGTTTCGAATCGGTGATATTCTTTTGTCAAATACACTTGTTTTGAACGGTCGCTTGTAAATTATAATTGCTTACATCACAAAGGTCGTGTTCTAATCTGTCCAGTCGGCATAACTGATGCCTTTTTGTTTGTTTCGTGTAAAACAAATACCTTTCTTTAAAAAATAAATTAAAGACTGTTGTTGAAACTTTTAATGTTCTTTTTGTCTTTATTTAAACGACGCCATATTCTTGGTTTTCACACACGTGACAAGGCGGCCATGTTGGTTGGCAATATAATACAATGAAAAACCTTAAATAACAATGACCACAACCAGGTTTTCTAAGCCCGCGAGACTGAGCACCGCCAGCAAACCATTATTTTAACGCAAAACGCCGGTCAGCAACCTGGTTCTAGTCATTGCTGTCTAAGGTCTTCCTAATACAATAGGCCATTGCCGAGATCATGTCTGCCTCGTCTTTAAAGCGAGTCAAAGTGCGAAGTTTTTCTTATGATAATTAGTTTTCTTTCATATGTAAAGTAGAACTAATTACCATGACAAAACCTTCGCACTTAGACTCGCTTTGTAGAGGAGGCAGACATGAACTCGGAAATGGCCCATTTCTTTTCGCGGAATTGCATAATAATAAAGTTTAGTTACCAGCGGAGAGACAGGTTATTGTTCTTGCCATCCAACGTAGCCAGTATGACGTCATGTGCAAACCAGTAATTTGATGAACTTATCACTGCATATTATGTGCTCAAAAAGATAACCCCTTTTTACGCCACCGACATAACAATCATTTTCGCCTAAAAAATTCAGATACTGACAAGTTTCTTGGTCAAATATTTCGAGACTCTTTTTCGCCCCCAGTTCGCTCCCAGTTTCTCCTCTTTTCTCGACGGTGCTGTGGTTGATGGGAGGGATATAGCGCATTTGTCATAACACACGGCCGGGAAGGAAAGATGAAAAGGGGATAGGCGTCCCTTTTTCCGTGTGTTTTTTGCAAATGGCCTTCCGGATTGATCCTCTTACTTTGAAGCTGTGTGCGCTAACGATCCAATGGACGCGGCAGTGTCAGTGCCTCGTGCCTCCTGTGCATTTCAGACTATGTTTTATCAAAAAGCGAGGTCTAATAAAATGAGATATTTAGTGATCTAGTGGTCACCGAGCAAACAGCTGTAAAATGGCACAATTTTGAAATTCTATGTTTCATTGCGAATGAAAGTAAAATCAGACACAAGGCGGCTATGGTTGTGTTGGGCACTACCAAGAGAAAATGAGGGGACAGAGAGGGAGGCTCAGGGCGTTGGCCGGGATATGTTATGTCCACGAAAGTTATTTTTAGAAGAGCGGAAGTCTTTGTTCTAGCGGACGTCTGTCTTCCGAGACGTCCGCATGCAGTCTTGCCTCGCTCTCAGGTTCTTAGTGAAAAGAGAAAATGACAGCGCACGTGGAAGGCTGATGAATATTTATTTTCTTTCAAACATCGGACCGAGGTTGGCCTGCATGCGGACGTCTCGGAAGACTTCCGCTCGTCTAAAAATAACTTTCGTGGACATGACATATCCCAAGGGCTGGACCGGAAGCCTCCCTCTCTGTCCCCTCATTTTCTCTTGGCACTACCTTGCACTACCTTGTGCAGAATGTTTGCTGTACTTAGTAATGTTGATTTTCTGTGCAGTACTCCGATGTGTTGAATAGTATGCCCAGCTGGCTTAAACAAAAGGGAAATTTAGTTGGCATAATTAGCCCCAGTCCACCAATCATTTCGGCGATAACTGTTGTCCAGCAGGCGTTTTTCTAAAGCCTATTTACTTTTTTATTCATGCATCCCTTCGTTTTATTTTTCAGGTATTCCTTTTACGTAACGAAAAATTTTCACTCTTAATTAGCACAGGCTAAAATATAAACCCAATTAGTACACCGTGGCTCATGGATGAAAGCCCAGAAGATACATTAAAGTTGATTTTGCATGTTGTGAAAACAGCGTTCAATTTCTGATATCAGACAGGATCTCCGTGGACTTCCCTTTTTTTTTTTTTTCATCTCAGAGGTATTCGCTTAGAAACACGATGGAAATTAAAGAGAACTGCATGCTTACAAGTCGTAATAAATAACATGTTTTTGTGTCTTTTTCTTCCTTCCTTTGCGCACCAGAGCCCGGTTGTTCGAAGGCCGATTAACTTAATCCAGGATTAGCGTAAACTTTTGTTTTATTTTTTCAACTTTTTAGTGAAAGTTTCTTTTTTTCATTTTTGTTTTTCAAGATTAACTTCTTCTAATGTAAAACTTTGCCGAATATCAGCTTTGAACAGCATTTGGCAGAAGAGAAATAAACTCCTTAGTTAATTTTTAATCTGAGATTAGCGTTAATCGGCTTTTGAACAACTGGGCCTAGGAGCGTAAACAAAAACCACCATTGACATTTGTGACGTACTCGTCACTAATTGGTTCTCGTCATTCTAATGCATATTCAATACAAATTGAAAATTTTGCATCATTCGACACTGACCGTCATGGTGGAAGGACGTGCTGCTCCGTCGCTCGCTGATTCGACGCTGTGATGGAATTTTAACACACCAGTTGGACCAAGAAAAAAGAGAAACGTTCATTGTCGTTTCTATTCTAAGCTGGTAAGTCTTACTTTTGCTTTATGCAGAGTTGAGTAGGGCAGAAAGCAAATAACAGCTACGTCGCAAAGTTTATAGTTGTCGACGGTGTGCGTTGCCTTTCTCGGTGTTGTAAACATTGTCCGCTTATAGCCAGGCAGTTTTTCCGCTGGGGGTGGGGCTGGGGTGGGATCAGGGGTCTCTCGTTTCTTACTTTGTGAGTGTTTATGTTTTTGTTCCATTGTGTCGGAGATGAAAAGGTAGTTCATTTACTTTAGTTGAATTTATTAAACTTGTAACCACTGCTTTTATCATTCAATTAGAATACGAATGAAGGGTTTGGTTTCCAAAGGAACTGTCAATCTGTGACTCATCCATCATCCATCCACCCATCGATCCTGCTCCCTTTAAGTAGATAGTGCAAGTGTGGCCCAGTGGTTAGGGCGCTTGCCTTGAGATCCGGGGATCCCGGGTTCAAGACCTGCTCTGACTACTCGTTGAATTTGACCCTGGTAGTCCCTGGTTCAACTTCTCGGCTCCACTTGTAAATAGCTAACTGGTCTGCCTCGGGCCAGCTAAGATTCCTCAAAAAAATTTGTTGATCTGCTCTGTTGTTTCATGGAGCTAAAAAGCCCCTATAGGGAGTGTACATGAATTCACGGACCCCGCCGAGTCTCGTTCTTGGCAACAGAAGACTTGAATTAGGGTCGGTGCCTACTAATTCAAAGATATTTTTGCCCCGGTTCATGAATGTGCAGGAGATGAAGATCTTAACAAGTGTTATTGATTCAGAAATCCAAAAAGAAAACTGGGCGTAACCACACATTCTGCAAAGATAATTCATGAATAATATTTGTAAAAAGCTTTAAAATACAAAGTAGTGTATGGCGTTTTTTCTCAAATTAAAGCTTAGTTATCTCTCAAAAATGCATGGT
>OX421457.1:26410727-26478227 GCA_949126865.1 Montipora capitata | reverse complement strand
AATGAATCCTGCCGCTGTCTTTATTGATTTTTCGATATGTGTTTTTTTGAATCGATTGAACAGGCGTTGGTCTGCCTGTAGCTCCTTGTCGAAATTATAGTAACCAGCAACTAGGTCAAAGCTATCACTGGCGGGGGAATCACTTAGAGTCACGTCACCTAACGCACAAAGAACATCTTGGTCGTTTCCACTGAACCGGTTCTCAATTTCGGCCAGGACTTTGTCCAGAGAGGTGAAAATGGTGTTCACTCTATGGTAATTATAATCCTCTGGTTTCAATGGCGGACCAGCAGCACTGGCGTTTTGGTTTTCCCCGACTAACGCCTGTAAACGCGTTGAGGGTTGTCGTCGTGGCACACGAGCATCGCGGAATAAAAAATCTGATTCAACGATCCAGGATTTCATCTTAACACCAAGACTTTCACCGTGTAAGTTTCCAGACTAGGGTAAAGTTCTCATCATTTCGGCAGCTTCGTAGGGTCTCCAAGGTCAAAATGGCATTCACAGTCTTTCCGTGAAGGTAAGTACTCAGGCTGCTTCTATTTGATAAAAAGTAATCTTTAAAACAGACAGGCCAAGGATGAACTGGAAATCACAGAAATAAGTTCAATTATGAGGTCAGCAAAAAAAATGTAGCAGCTCATTCTGGGTGATTGGCGAAGTCCACTGAGCGTGGTTTTGTAAACGAGTGTTCAAGGTCTCTTCGAGCCAAGGAATGTCTTTACATCGAAGGTGCAAAAGCTCCAGAAAGTTACCCTTGTTGACATCTGATCTTTGTCCGAGGGTCCATCGATGCTCCTCATGACCTCTTTGAAACTAAGAATTGCCAAACTTTTTTCCATCGAATGCCAAAGTCGTAAAAATGGAGGAGACTGAATGGTTGCTCTTCCCTTTGTCATCAAAGCCTAGCACATTTCAAAACTTGCCAATCGACCATTGCAGTGAGGTCCTGTCACGCTCTCTTGTCACCGATCACACCGAGTCTTCATTACCACCGATACTTTTCCCAGTGAGGTCAAGAAACTAAGTTTGCTGGACACTCAAGAAAACATGACACCCACTTATCCCATTTTCACCAACTGCACAATCCAGTGCAAATGCTGTTTGAAACGCCCAAACTCAGCAAGCCGTTGAGTTAAAAAAAACAACATTTTTTTTTTAAGATCTTGTCAAGACATATTTTTTTCCACTTCGTTTTTATCGATAGTCAGTTCTTTTGAAAGGAGATCGAACGTTCTGGGCATTTTTCACACCAATTTCATTGTGCTTGTTTTTCAAGGTGGTGTGTTTTCAATAGCTCACTTTCGATATATTAAAATCAGTCCTAAACAAAAGGCATCATCTCGAGGCTCTGGGGAATAAACTCATACAAATCCTTCTATTTATTCCCCAGAGCCTCGAGATGATGCCTTTAGTTTAGGACTGAATTTTGATATATCGAAATTGGTCTATTAGCTAATAAATTGTTTACTTACTTCTGTTCCCCATGATGAGAATTATGAATTTAATCACTGAAGCGGCTTTTCGTGTTGATATGTTGGGAAGTTCGCACCCTGCTAGCAGAGCCTTTCTTTTGCTTGCTAGATTTTGGCGTTCTCGAGAAAGACTCTGCATGAATCGAGTAAGATCTTTATTGAGTATGCGCTGCATGTTGCCAGGATACAATCTCGAACTCAAGCCTAATATGCCAGATCTCGCCGCCATCTTGGTTTTTCATGGTACAGCGGGCTCAATTATAACCATCGGTTTTGTCACTAAATTGACGCTCGCACTGAAAAAACCGGTTTGACGAGAGAAAGCAAGATTGACTAGTCCAGAAATTCGGGCTGCGGCGGCTTCAAAGAGTTGACGCTATTCGGGCAGAGCCTCCTTTTCTCCTCCTCAGTAAAGAAAAAGACAAAAGGAGGCTCTGCTCGCAGGGTGGGAAGTTCGAAGCGCACTCAAGATGCTAGAGTTGCTCTCGGCTATCGCTTCGAGAAACTCTTACGCCTCTATCGTGCTCTCATAACTTCCACAACTCCATATACGCACACTAACCATGAACCAATTCTTAATTGGAGCACACAAAAAGCTTTTGAAATCTGTAAATCTTTACAGTACAGTACATTTAATTCATGATTCTCTTTGAGTCAAGCTTGAAAAGTCTCTTGTTCTTAAATTTATGGCTCAGTTCACTATTTTTCAACAGCAGATTTCTGCAACTGTTTTTCTCACCCAATGATATATTGTAGACTTGATTCCTTGTAACGATGCGAACTTCAAAGACCTGCACAGGACTGCTCAAATCCACTCGCCACCAGCCTGGATTATCTTTTAAAGTACGTGAGCAGTGTCCATTCTTAAATTCCTGGTCATGATTCCCATCAACTGCTTTGTCTGATGTGCCATTAGAGTATTGGTCTGTGTAGATGGAGGATTGGGTCGTGCTCTTCCCGGCCACAATGTTCTCTACGTTAGGAATTCGAACAGAATCATGTTATCACCCCATCATAATCAACATCATCATCATCATCGTTATCGTTATCGTAAAAGCGATCACCATCAATACTATTAAGACACGTACATAATTAAAAGTAAGGAAGGTTAACCAGAGTCCATCTCGGCTACTTAAAGAAGGAGCCGATGTTCTTGCTACCCCATACTCCATAATCTTTAATTTGACTATTCAACAAACTGTGATCCCTGCAGCATGGTAAAAATGGAAAGGTGACCCCTTTTCACAAGTCACGTGCAAAAGACGATCCCAAACATAAACCGCCCCGTATCCGGACTAACTGTGTTATCTTAATCCACAAGCAACTCGCAGGTGACCTTGACGAACACAAGTTTGTCTGCAAGTCACAGTCCTGGTTTTAACAGTACATTGTGGTCCACAAGGTCGAAGCTTTTACTGGAGTCTGAGAAGAAAATTTTAATGTATTTGCCACAAGTGTCCAGTGCTTCCAAAATAGTGTGCATAAAGAAGATAAGAGCCTGAGTTGTCGAGCGTCCTGGAAGAGCAAATTGCTTATTGTCCAATTTGTTAAACACACTGGTAATCAGAGATTCGGTAGAAAATCCTTCAAGTACTTTGGCTATCGGAGAGGTCAGTGAGATGGGTCTCAAGTCATTTTCAAAGGACTTTGGAGGTCGGATCTTTGGAACTGGGACCACAATGGCTTGCTTCAGTTGCGTTGGGAAATAACCTTGTTTTAATGACGAGTTGTAGATATCCGCCAGAGCTGGGGAAAGCTCAAAGGCGAACTCTTTCCAAACAACATTAGGGATTTCATCCGGAACAGGTGATTTCTTTGTCTTCAAAGCGCAAAGAGTCTTATAGACTTTATAGTCTGAGACGTAGAGATGCTCTGGCACAGGGCCCATCATAGCAGGCAGATGTTGTAAAGGCTTGAAATGGCTTGTAAGTTCGCCAAGGAAATCATTAAACGTGATCTCACCACTGATCAGGTGACTAATCCAATCACCAGAGTAAGTGAGACCTCCCAGTTCTTTGATATCTTTCCACCAGCGTGCACTGTTTGATTGTTGGAGGCTTGGGACCTTGTTGTTATAAAACCTTTTTTTACACATGGAGCACTCTCTCTGTACCCTATTTCTCAACGCCTTGTAGACCTGAGAGGATTTTCCGTGTATGACCAAGGCTTTCGGACGCTTGGCTATGAGGAGCTTCAAACCAGCCGAGATCGATGGCTTGTCAGTTGACGACACCTTCACCTTACGCATAGGGAGAAATAAATTCACAGCAAACGTTAGACAGCTGTACAGGAGATCAACTTTCTCTTGGACACTTGGGATCTGTTTAATGATCGACCAGTCCATTGATGTGACCCAAGACCCAAACTCTCTTAGCCGACTTCTCCTGATGTCCCGTACCAGAATACTTTTGGTCTCATTTTGTTGGAAGGATGGATGTTGCTCACAGGACTGATCATGAACGCATTGTGATCACTGGTTCCAATCTTGGGAAGTTGTACTGGATTAGACAGGAGATTGGTCTTGTTGGTAAAGCACCAGTCAAGAATGGCATCATTCCGTGTGGGAAATTTGACTATCTGTCTCACGCCAGGTGCCATGGTAACATCAGCAGACTTAATTCGTGTCGATGGAGGATTGAAATCGCCACTCACTATAGCCTGCGTAGCATGGCGGTTTTTTGTCGAGCCGGGCGCACGAGCGGCGAAGCCGCGAAATTCGCGCGCGAAGCGCGCGAGAACGAGCGGCGAAGCCGCGAGAAAAATAAAAACCGCCTGCCCGGATTCGAGGGGTTTTTGACTGCCTCCCCCTTCACATCATTTTGACACCCGCGGTGACAACTTGTCTGGTTTCAATTTCCCCAGCCAATCATAGGCTTGATAGTAATATGAAACTTCCCGAGAAAAGTGTGGCACGTTTGGCAAGAAATCAAAACAAATCCTCATGCTCTTTCGTCTTTTTCGATGGCTACGAAGGGCGATACGCCGAAAAAGCCTGCCAATGTTCAACGGGCTATTTCAAGCGTCAATGATAATTGTAGATTGTGTTGTTGTCCGCTAAAGATTAAATACGGAGAATTAAAAAAAAATTCGTATATTTCAACGCAAAACCTTTTCAAGGTCTCGAAGCGCGAAGGATGCATACTAGGTCTGACTTTTGCAGAACTCTGTTCACATATTGGACTGGAAATTGAAAAATCAGACACGTTCTCTGATCGAGTATGTCATGCCTGTGGTAGGAAAATACGAAACGCATTTGATTTCCATACCTTCATCAGATTCACCTCAAACTTGAAAAGAGAGAAGGATAACTCGGCTGTGATGGAAGTTGATGACCATTCTGGTAGATTCAAGCGGCTTTTGCCAACAACTATTTCATCGCCAGATAGAAGTCCTCAAGCCAGAAAAGGGAAAAAATCAACTGGACAAAAATCATCAGCGAAAAAATCCTTAAGTTTTCAAGATGTTTCGAGCTCTGTGGTTAACACTGACAGCGATCACAACGAACTCTCTACTTTAAACACAGCGGATGACTCACCTCGGGAAGCTGGCGAACTTTTTCTCTCATATCTAAACGTGGAAGACTTACTTGAAAGTTCAAGCACCGAAGCTAAAGTGGTAATTGTTAACCCGGGTGGTCGCGTTGAAACGTTCAGCTCGTTTCATGATAAGACGAAATCGATAATAGTAAATCTGTGCAGAAAAAAAATGGAAAACGGTTGCGAATTTGACATTCTGTGTGTGATTCGTCGACCACAATCGCCGACACGGCTCGATGTAGAGCACTGTCTTCTTTTTTAAAGCGGCAAGGAATGCCTTTTCTAACATCGTCTCAGCGGAACAATAGAGAAATTGAGGTGAACTCTCTCGAACCGCCGCATTAAGTGCTTCCGTCGTAAGTTCCATTACCGTGCAGTTCAGCGACAACATTTCGGAAATCTGGTCGTCTATAATACTTTTCAACGGGGCAATGTCAATCACACACGTTTTCGATGAAGAGATTTCTTCTTTGGCAAGAGCAAAGGCAGTATAGATCATGCTCTTGCCAAAACCTGTTGGCAAAATTGCCAAGAAGTCTCTCCCATGAAGAAGATTGTTAATGACCGTTTCCTGCTCTGGCTTCAACACAACTGCACTATTTCCCGACGAATATTCAAGAGCGACAACGCTCTAGTTAATGCTTCTGCCATATTTAGATTTTGTTTTGACGAGAAGATTTGTTCAGTCTCTCGGAACTCTCCGAAGGGAAATTACCAAAATATTTGATTGACGGGTGAGCATTCTGAACCAATCAGAACTATCCGTACGCTGGCATACGGACCGACTCAAAAAAGCCCACCGTCCGTGCAGGCGGTTTTTCAGTTGCTCCTGCCCCAATCTCCTCGCGGTTTTTCTGCCCTCGCCCTCCTTTATTACTTAGGAACCAAAACCGCCATGCTACGCAGGCTACACTCACTATGGCTAAACCATCAGGGCAACTATTAAGAAAGGCCTCAATATTCCTCTGGATGTGGGAAATCCGTAGCGGGTTTTGTTCCGCAGAGCTGCTCGGAGGGTGATAAACAGTCCCAATCAGCAGAGCGGAGGTACCCCTGCAGGGCAGGCGTACTTCTTTCAAGTTTTGTTACATAAATCCAGCACTTGGCAAAGTCCCTTTTTGACTTATGGCTGTTTCTGCTTAGGTGGCCTCATACACCACAAGCCTTTTTAGAGACATCACCGCCAAGCCGGCCACTTCTGCTGGAGAGAAGAGGACAGCGGGCAACACCGGGGACTTCATCCCCTACTCTTCTCAAATAGAAATCGCGTACACAAAAGTAGAGTTCATTTCCTGGGGGATCAGCTATAGGGACACCAAAATGTTCGCTATTACAGTGGAACCCCGTTAATAGGGTCATCAACGGGCCTAAAAACATTGGCCGTATTAACGGGGTGGGTGGCCGTATTACCGGGGTAGGGTGAAATTCATGACTAAAGGGCCTTAATGGCAAATATCGCATTTGCACTTCCAGAACAACTTTTCTCTTTAATAAACAACAGGAATGTACGTACAGTAATTGTATAAAATACTTGAAACTTCGCTCAGTAGGTAAAACGCCTAAAATTGTTAAGTGTACTATGCGTTCTGAGCTAGCCAGAAATCAAAACAAGAACAGGCCCAGCTTACTATGCTTCTAAAAAACGGAAGCCGCCGTAATGACCTAACGGAAAGACTGTAGTATCAATCGTGCTTTTGATAAAAGCACAATGACTTAATCCCTTCGCGATTTGCCTCACTGGATGTTACAGTAGTATCAAGATCATGCTTGTAATGAAAACAGAGAGGAGTGTTGCTGACAGTACTTTGTAAAGTAAATTGGCTGTTCGATTACAGTAGTAAACAACAAAGGTCAATGAAATTGACATGCCACTGGCGTTTTGGTTTTCTTAATTGAGCGCGAGTGGCCGTATTAACGGGGTGAAATTATAGAGAATTCTACTGTTTGGGATTTAAAATTGTGGCCGTTGGCCGTATTAACGGGTGACCGAATGTAGGGCCGTTTTGACGGGCCAAAAAAAGTGGCCGCAATAACGAGGTGACCGTATTACCGAGGTGGCCATAAGGCGAGGTCCCACTGTATTTTGTTTGGCGACACTAGTTTGGCCTCCGTGACGTCATGTTCTTTTGCCCTGCAGAAGCGCCATTACCAGCAGTTGTTTCGGGAAATGAGGCCGCACTCAAATAAGCCGGAACTGAGTCAGCGGCAGAAATCCAGCCTAAGTTGATTGCTTTATCTGTAGTAATCTTTTATGATAATTTTTGAGACTACTTACATGTATACAGTTCTTGGCTGGAAATCTTAAAGAAAAATGAAATTTTGTCTAAAACATCCCTCTCTTTGCAGGCCACTTGAAATTGCATCATTCAGCAAGCGCACCAGCACTTTCCGATTTAATGTCATCAGCAAGCAGCCAAACAAGGCTTTCAAGTTCTGCTGTTGACCTTTGTAGATCAATGAACAAAGAACTGTTAGGCAAACTGGAAATCCTGGGCGGTGCATTACCTCCCAACACTCTGGATGAGCTCACTGATGATCTTGGAGGACCAGAAAAAGTAGCCGAGGTAAATACCCGTCGTTGCTTTGATGTCATAATTGTGGGAGCATTGATGATACTTGCATGAGGTGTTGTATAGCTGCCTGCCGGAGAAGAGCAAAGGAGTGGGGAAAAAAGCATAGCACAAAGTCTCAGTTCTTTACAGACGACCGCAGAGGAGCTTGGCCCATTTTACAGTGTTGGGTCATGGCTGGGACCAAGAGCCATAATGGAACAGAGACGGAAATGCCAACTCTGGCCCTTGGAATATGTGAATTTCACTAAAGTTATTTTTAGACCCGTGGATTAGTCGGAAGTTAGTTTTCCGAGAGGTCCGCAAACTTTTATTCGGTGAAAGGATGTAAGAGAAAAATGATGTTGAATATTCAACAGTCGCCATTACATTGCCCCGTTACACTGGCTCACACGTATCGATTAAATGTGCGGACCTCTCAGGAATTAGACTTCCCTTAATTACAATCTCTAAAAATAACTTAAGTGAAATTCACATATCCCGGCCAACGCCCTAAGATTCGCTCTCTGTCCCATTATGGCTCTTGCTGGGACATGAGAATTTCACAGTTGTTGTGAATGTTCCAACTGGCGGAAGTCGGTTTCTCTCAATTTCCGTAACTGCCTGCCTATTGGAGCGTGACAACACGGTATTGTGTAATCACTTGTAGTGGCGTATCAAGTGAAATACGGTCGAAGTCTTGGGAACAAAATTCCCATTTTTATTAAATCTGAAAATAGGTTAACTGTAATTCAAATGTTCCAGTGGCTGGACTTTTCCACTCCCGCTGTGTGTATATTATTCCCTCGTTCAAAGTGGTTATTTTTCCATTTAAATCTAGTTAGGCGGCGAAGAAAATCGGTTCAGTCTTGCTGACGTTAAAGGATGGTATTCATTACTCAAATTAAAGCTAGTGCAGTCCTTTCAGAATTTTGATCATAATATTCTTAGTGAAACCTTCCCCAGACCCTCTAGGCAATTAGGGGTATTTCTCGGTACCTTATTTGTCAGATTTGCCCAACTCTGATCTCGGCTGTTGCCATCTTCTATACCTTCTGAAAACCCTACCTGTCTGGGAGTAACGTACATTTCTCAGTGTCCATTGGAACTGCTCAATATTGTCTAGAAAAGACGATTCATGGATGTTGAAAAGGTAAGGGCTGCTAAATCGCGGTCATTTGGGTTGGGTATGAATTGGCCATTCAGATCGAAAGAATCAGCTTCACAAATCGTGTCGTGTCAATGTGCCCTGCGACACCCTAATGGCAGAAGTTCACGAGTCGTGTGCGTGTAAATGGTCAAAAGTCATTCTCACTGCTACAAGCAATTGCAAAAAGAGTTGAGACACTCACTGTTAATAACCGTACAATGCGTGTCATTCAAGTCAGCGCATCCCCAACCCCCCTTCCCCCCAAGCAAAGTTGTTCCCATCTGCATCTGCCATTCGAACTAAAGGGTATCAACATTGGAAAAGGGGGGAGGGGAGGGAGGGGAGTTAAGACTTTTCTTATGAACTGGAAGATGAGTTTTAGGAAGAAGAGGTGAATTTTCGATTCAGTGTCTCAACCTTTTTGCAAACTGCTTCAACTTCATTCAGTCCATTATTAGCGGTAACAAAAGAAATGTTGAATAGTTGTTGAAGCAAGGTGGTTGAAAGTGGGGGGAAAACGGTTTCGACAGCGCTGTTCAACAAATTGAACGGATGTTGGCGCCGTTTGACCAGGCCTTTAAAGTGCCCCTAACCCCAAAATATTTTTTTCGCTAAAATGAATCTTTTTTTAAAATCATTTTAGCGAAAAAAATATTTTGGGGTTAGGGGCACTTTAACAACTCCGGAAATTGTATAAGCTGTAACATTTAAGATTAGGATTTTTGGGTTAAATTGAAAGAATGAGACCAGAAGGGTTTCATTTTATCAATTGGAATCCATAAACAACCTAAAGATAGTTGTTTTGGCAGTAGATGGTGGTTCAGAATCCATTAGTTACCAAGTACACCTCATAGGTTTGCCTCGTTACAGAAGCAGCGAAGGCGTGTGCACATAACCCTTGAGTTGCCTTGGAGTGCTGACAAAGCCATTCAGCAGTTCGGTGAGTCATGCAGGGTTAGAGTAAATGCAGCGGTTTATCTATAACTGAGGACTGGAGTTTGGGGGACTCTTTTTGACGTTGTCTTTATTCCCAGGCGTGAGTGATGTTGAATTTGGGGAGGACAGCAAGGGGACTCTTCGTGACGCCTGTCAAATACGTGCATTTCTGGACTTATCTGTTAAATGTAGAGCTTGCTGTCATTGGGGCTACTACTGGTCTGTTAGTTCTTTTTGGCACTCTTACTTGATTTTTCTGAGGTGCACTACACACTACGAGTGTAAGAGTGTCCGTGGGGCCAATAGGCCCGCAGCGCGTGCATAAATCACGAAAATAAACAGGTCTGTGGGAAGAGCGCTAGAGTTTCAACGAAATGAGCCCCCAAATCGGCAAGAATTTGTGACGCTGATGAATAAAGCAGCTGCTATTTCCAAAACAATGGAATTACCTGGTGATAAATAACCTCGTCTAGGAGAGTAAATTTTTCAGGCGATTGTGATCTTTTTGTTGAATTCGCACATCTCTTGTCAAACTTTGTAACACTTCAAAGAAAAAAAAATGAAACTAAGAAAAACAAAAACCCGGTGTCTTGCCATCATTTTTACACAATTGTATCCTTTGTTTCGCGAGTAAACACGCAAGGTAACTTGATCACGGTGCCCGCTGAATTCGATGTCACTTTCGATTTTGTGATTTACTTGTGCAGCTAAAAGTACAATAGAAAAATTTAACGTAGCAAAAATCTCCCAACATGTTTTTTGCTGATGGTAACTTTTTATATTCACGGTTTAAAATTTATGTTGTTTTTCATGTCGCAATATTTTATTCTCGATCGACACTTCCTGAAAACTTCCTTCTGCTCTTCCTAGAAACTGTGTATCAATATTTGTTTTGCATAAAGCAGGCTAACAAAATCTGTACCTTGATTAGTTCGCATTTTTAACCGTTAAAATGGAATTTTCGGTCCTATGTTTCTGGCACAAAGTGATTTATTTTGAGGTCTCTCATACAGATATTAACCCGGCCGGACAGCCAGGGATTAACTTCAGTGAACTTTTGTCTTAGAAAGATGTCAGATTCTCAGAGTGTACGCATAACCTTGTGGTGAAAAAGAAGTTGTAAGCTAGGGAACTTGAAAACGATCAATATATCAGCCTCTAAGTCAATGTTTCTCGATTCCCTTTTATTTCCTTCAATCTTTCTGGGTTTTACAAGTAGTCACATGTCTTCTCAGTGCCTATTTACCTAAGACATCTACCATGGCACTATAATGATTTACGATACCAAAACAATATCATGTGCTATTAGGGCTGCATATTACGCAAAGACAACTTGAATGTCTTGGAAGAAAAAACGCAGCTCATTTGACAATATGGAATAAAGCAATGTGTTACTGCACTACCACACTTACGCAACGCCTGTTTTTTAATATCGTGTCCATAGGTCGGTCTCATCGGTGCAATCAAGTGAGTGCTCCAGAATACCTGTTCCTTATTTCTGAGCTGGCAGGAGAAAGGCGATTTGCATCCATTGTCGCCAAGAGACTTGAGAGCATGGTGAGACAAAGTTTGTTCCTAATTTGTTCCTGATGCAATGTGAATAGCATAAAAAGATGCAATCCGACTGAAAACTAACGGATTAAAAGAAGTTAACTGTGATGGGTCATTTATGAAGGTATCATCAGTGACTTGTTACAACTCCATAAAAAGAGTTTTTACCGACTCCGTTGATACACGGACACTTGTAAATTGAATGCGATTACGTGTATTGCAAAAAGAACCGGTATCCTGAAGAACACGTTTGTAATTATTTCGAAATAAGGGAGGAGGGGGGGGGGGGGGGGGGGGCGCCTTTTACCTTGAAGCACCTGAAGGAGTCTACTTGTTTTAAAATAAGGTTTTTTAGGGGAGGGGGTGTTGTTCCTTACCTCTTCACTTTTCACTTCACCATTCATTCAATCACTAATTACGTTCAAAGCTTCACCCTGTTTAGGGTGCACGCATAACTCCATAACCAAGAAGTGTTGATCTCCCTCTTGGTCTTCGCCCATTGGTTTAAAGTTTTATCTAAATTTAGAATACAGGCCCTAGTTGTTCAAAAGGTGGATAACGCTATCCACCAGATAAATCACTATCCAGTGGATAAACACCAGCAAAACCAATGGATAATGATTTATTCGGTGGATAGCGTTTTTCCACCTTTTGAACAACTGGCTTATCAGATTGGGCCTGATATCCACATTGCCTCAGATTGGTTGTGCTGAATGGATCGTGCACGGACCGCATTTTGCCACCATGTTTTTCTCCCGCAAAAGATCTAGCAGTAGCCCCTCTAAAATGGATAATTTCGTCAGCTTGTAGCCGCATTCCATCGCAGATCAAAACCTTTGTATTGTGTACTTCTCGTGACCCCTAAAAAATTTACCACAGTTTTACTGAAAAGTTCAACTCAAAAATGATTCTTGCTGTAGGAATTATCTTGACTAAGAAATGTGGATGATTATACTTCAGGGTGTCTTATACCAAGCAACTGCGTTCCAGCTTTGGCCAGAGCTCTTTCTCCATATGCAGCCGCTGACCAGGAACCTATCGTGATTATGTAAACTAAATCGTTTTTTCCAGGCATCAAGACTACTTTTCTGCTTGTAAAAAGTGTACAGAGTTAATTAGGGAATAAAATGCGTTAAATTATTTAAGAGTTCGTCTCACCAACACTTTTTCGTAAGGACGTTAGGTTGTTAAATCAATAATTATCAAGTATAGGGAAGATATCGTTGACGTCACCTATTGTCATTAATGTGCCAACCAGGGCCCCATTGGCTGTCGAAACAAAACATCTTTTGTTCCTGTGGATGGCAAATTTGAATAACAAAAGCAATGTTTGTAAACAGATATCTTCCCTATTTTGCTTTTACAAAGACCTTTAAAATAATAATTTTCAACGCTATGATATAGTTGTAAAAGTAAATCATTTTTTCGTTGACGGGGTAAAAAACAAATCACTACATACGAATCACCTCAGAACATACTTTACAACCCCAAGTCAGCGAGATTTCTTTCCAAAGAAAATTGCCGGCGTTAGTACGTTTCACTTGGTCAAGTTCACTGGTCGCCGTCCAGTTAGCTTCTTCTTGCTACGAACCTGCATGTTCTTGTGACGCCATTTTTGTCGAACACTGATGGCTCCTTTTCTTGCTTGGGTCAGTTGTCTGTGATTCGTTACTGAGACGTTTTTACAATGCATCGATTTGACCCGCTGTACATACTGTGGTAGCATTCTCAGTTCACTATGATCAGGCTGCATTGTGTTGGGGACTTTTTAAATATGAAAACTGTCATAGGTAGCAATGTCCATATCGGTCGGAGTTAGTTAGTTTCATTGGCCTTAAAAACGGCCCTAAGCGATCAGTTCAATAATGTGATAAACTGTTTAAGGAAATTAATTGTGGCCGATTCCAAGGACGGGAAAATGCGATTGAACAGGGCCTGATTGGTTGTGGTTTAGCATCATGTGATTGCGGAGGGTCACGCCATTTTTTTTTTTCTAATCAAACTGCGCAAAGGACATTTTATATCTTCGATTTTGAGTCGCAGCAGCTCGGTGCAATTTTTGTTGCAGTGAAGTTGCGATTGAAAATTAGCACTGCAATTTCTTTGCGTGATATTGCAAGTGTCTTAACATACTTTACTACTGCAAGGATTACATCAACTTGCTGCGACAAAAAACGTAAGTAAGTGTTAACGATTAATTCTAAACTATTTAAGAAACCCCAAGGAACGTTTTATTTAATTGCTCCTCGACACACCAACTCGTTTTCAATAGTGTTGAATGACGCCTGCCAACGTTTCTTTGTTTGAGGAATGTTGACTAGCATTTTTGTGTATTAAACCACGACTGAAACAGTGTCACAAACAAATGTTGGCGAACAATATTGCACCGTTAAGCTGCTATTACGCATGCGCTGAATATTCGAAACCAGAAGTCTACTGCGGGGCTTTTGGGCCAATCAACCTATCGGTAAAACACCAGGCAATTTTGACAACTGAGCATAAAATATTTGTATTTTTGAAGAGTCATTCTTATTTTTTTTCGTTCAGCGAGGTCAGAGTTTCGCTTTTTTGAGATGCATTCATGACAAGGCGGAACTTTTTTCCATCTTTAATGTAATAAATGGACAGTTTTTTTGCAATTGGAAATGTACTAACGACTTCTTTTGAAGGTGAATACAGTTTCCCCGTCAACTCAGAAAAACAAGTGAGTAATCTGAAATATTTTAGAGATGTTGATTGGAAGTTGCCAATAACTATTCCCGAAAAATTTCAGGGCCGGACATGTCCTGCTTATATCTGAGTTTGGCAACTACTGCATTAGAACTTAAGACTGTATCTTCTTATTTCCAGGCTCTATGGCAGTGATGTTAAGCTGGCCATAGCACAATGGGATACAACTTTCCCTGCTTAACATACAAAAAAGACGGATGGCCTAATACCGTCATGGGAACGGTCTTAATTACCTAAATCATCCATAGTGCGATAGGCTACGTATAATTTAGACGATGAGCGCTCTAAAGTTTAAAATAAGTGATTTGTAAATTAAAGTAACAACAGTAATGATGTAATGTTGGAAAGTTAAAACTACTAATTAAAGTTCTTATCTGGCACTGTCTTGTGTATTTTTTTAATGTGTATATTTTTGAATTTGCGTCACCTTCGACGAAATGAGCAAAAAGGGTGCTACTCGTTATTCTATAAAGACATTTTTGACAAAGGATAACGAGCTATACATCTTACATATTATGATATGATTCTTAATTCTGTGGAGATCTTTGCCATTGTGTATCGTACGATCGACAGAATGATTTTCATTCAAATTGTGACCGGAGTGTTTTCAGGGAGGGGAGGGTTAGGATGAAAGTCTTAGGTCATTTTACACAATGTGCTGGCATTGGCGACGTTAGGGGGGGGGGGGGGGGGTTAAGGTTGTGTAAAAGGCGCGATAACAAGTGCGAGGATTTTTGTCTTGAGCATGCGCACTTCAATAAACTTCGACCATTAAACCCAATACGCATGCTCGGATCTGAGAACTCGTTCCCGTTCTATTTTGGACAAGTCCTCAATTTAAAGATCGTCGTTACCTAAAAGAAATTCTGAGGGAATGTCTAAAAGGGAGTGGCTTTTCACAAATGAAGCGAAGAGCGTCGGATGCGTTCGTAGGAAAAGTGTAAGTTTGGAAGGACGACGGGAGGAAATTTTCCGAATTTATTGTGACTCTTAAGATTGATTATTCAAACATAGTCCAACCAGGGATGAGCAAAACCTTTGCCTATTGTAATGTATCAAGGCGGATCATTGTCGAAAACAATGTAGAAAAGGCAACCGCAAAGGAAAAAAGGATTTATCTACACAATGTAACTCACTTTAAGAAAGTTCTTTAGGTAAAATGACTGTTAAAAAAAACCGCCGTCGGTCTAAGTTGGGCATCGTTTCAATACCGGGCCTTAAGTTTCTTCCGAACGAAACTACGTGCTGAATGATAAAATGAATTTTTATTTAAATGTAAAGTAAAGAGATTTAGCATTGTGTTACGTGAAACGGTAAACGGGAAGCGGAAGGCGGCTGTTTGTCAATCATAAAAGAGTGAAAATTCTCTGATTCTAACGTGTCTCGAACTTTTGAAAAATTGTTCCATGCGTGCAGTTAACGGGCATGAATTCGAAATGCGTTTAACTACACGAAGTTTCTTTGACTTTTGGCAAAGCGCAAATCTCAGCTTGGCGTATGCCTTTGCCGTAAACGAAATGCGAAAGATCTTAAATGGTTGCAAAAGTTTCCAAATAGAACCGCAAATTAAGAAAATAGAGGCTTCTTATAGTGAATTTATAAATACATGTAGTATGTTGTGATTCAAGTGTGATAGTGTGTATGGTTGCTAAAAACGTCGGATTTAGGACGTTTGGCTCAGTCAGTGCAAAAAAAAAAGTCGCCATTGTCATGGGTCCACTCCATCAAAAGGTTCCGGTTTTAGTCAAACATGGAATCAGTAATAGCTCACGTCACTCGACCATTTTAACTTTCGAGGGAAATATCATGCCATTGCTAGATGGCCTGGTTCAATGGTATTGGTTTTAATTCACCATACGGGTGGTCCGAATTCAAATTTCTCTCAGAGAAATGATTTGATTTTTATTGATGATCCTAAATTCATCTCCACTTCGTTTTATAAATAGCCTTCTGGCTGGATTTCTTAACGCATGTGTATTAACATGCTTGAGTCTTACAATATACGTCCCACAAGCCTCACGTCATACATACCACAATGTATAAATATACGTTTCTTCCGTTTAACGGTCTGTCATGGTACGTTTGTTTACTTTGTATTATGAGGCAGCTGTCTAGTTCTCTCATCTCCGAGTTAAGTGAGTTGTATGAAATGTTCCTTTCCATTGCGAGTAGAAATCAACTTCCCTTTGATATGGACGAAGGCTCTAATTCGGGGGGACAGTGAGTGACTGAATTAAATAATTGAAGACGAGGCCACTCGAAAACTTTATACAGAGGTGCATCTTAACTTGGCCTTGAATGATGCAATTTCTGCATGAAATAGATCATTTGAACGAGTGTTTGTGTTAAGCCGATTGGATGTAAGGAAATTTACAGGGCTTTCACACTAGCAAGGAGAACTTCCTTTACGGCAACGATGTGTCTGTATGGTGTGGGTTCTCCTACATCGCACTGCGGTGGGATATGGGGATATATCACACAGATATAATTAGGGATACGCTTGTTTAACACTAGCAATTGTAACGGGAATGTGCGTTGATAATTATGGGCTGTAATGATGATAATGATGATGATGATGATGTCGATGACAATATACTCTATGTAACCTTACGTAAACTAAAGTCTAATTTCAATCAAAGTATCAGCGTGCTGCTCCTGTAGCACTGGGGAAGCACTCGCTGTCGTTCTGTCAGTAATGTTAAGCCCTGTTGGTCGCGGCCTCTAAGTTGGATGGGCGTGCAGGCTTGGCTTTTGACACTTTTGGCATGACCAGTATTAAAAGGAAAATTTCAACAAGGTTGTATTTGTTCTCGCACCGAAGGCTGAGGAATGACAACAAAGGGAAGGATGCATAAACATTAACGATGCAAAAGAGAATTGATTATAGCATAGAATCGCATAATACAAGAACTGCTTGTAATGTGCAAGTATTGTAAACTATATAAGACTAAACACATTGAAGTTCTCACTATAGCGGACATTCTCGTAAGTTTCCGCCCAAAGTATGCGAAAGGTAACTGGTTGTAACACAGATTCTTGAAGAGTGGAAACAAAATCTACGTGTCGTGTGCAAGTATTGTATTACAGCGCTCAGAATACTGGATTTCGATTTTTTTTTTCCACTCTTCAAAAATTACAAGACTATCAATAATTTGAAAGAGGTATGTGTTTACCTAGTGATTGGTTCTTTAAAATAACGAACACGTTCTTCGATGGTTCGCATGGCCAAAGTGGATAACAAGAGAGGCAATGATTTATGAGTTCGTGTTCAACTTGTGGGATGTCTCGCCCTTCTAATACTAAAATCCCTTTTTTTCTTCTCATCTTTTCCTTTTCTTCGCTGAAGTATGTATCTAACTCTACGCTTAGAATACCACAAAAACTTCGCCTTTTTGCTTTCCCAGCACCACTACTCAATGCAGGCCGGAACTCGCTATCATCACGTATTTATTTTGACATGAAGCCATCAACAGTTTCCAGTGGCTCCGTGCATTATGACCGTGGCGTCTGAACAGAAACCGTGAGTTCAATATCACGGATGGGGAACTAGGAATCTTCAAATGGCTTTTTTAGGTCGTTTTCTCTTCTTCGTCGATAAAAAAGCGGAGAAAAAGAAGTTTCACTCGGTAAAAATCGTTTAAAAAGCAACTGTTTTAGCGTTTTTTATTGCCACTTGCTCATAAAATCGCTTGAAAAAGTGTGAACAACGCCCATATTTGAACCGACGACGTACTCGTCACTGATTGGTTCTCATCATTCTAATGCATATTCAATACAAATTGCAAAAATTTTTCTCATTCTGCGCTGACCGTCATGGTGGAAAGATGTGCTGCTCCGTCGCTCCTCAATTTGACGTTGTGACGGGACTTTCATGAAGACACCGGTTGGAACAAGAAGAAGGAGACAAGACTGTTACCTTTTTTTATTCTAAGCAGGTACGTTTTAACTGTATTTTAAAATGATGCTTCATATTTTCTTGAGCAAGAAAACGTTACTTTACAATTAAGTTAACACGTGCTTCGAGCGTTGCTTGTCTCAGTCGAAACTCTGCCGCAGCTTGCCATGTTCTTTCTGAAATAAAGATTCATTTTGTTAGTAAACTTCAAGATGTCGTTCAACTTGCCCTAAACAAAGGATTGTGAAATATATTAAGCTTTGTACTGTTTTGAAGAGAAATTGTTCAAGTTCGCTGTGATTTTATTGTACTGCTGAAAATGAATTTGCTTTATAAAGTGTCAGAAATGAAACCTCTGTGCGAAAATGTCCTTCTAGCTTGAAGTCTTCTTACACAACTTTAACTAATAATTTATCTTGTTTCTGATTTCTCGCAGAATTGAGCAGGGAAATGAAAGAGAAAAGTCGGAAGAAAGAAACTAATGCCATTGCCATGTAGAGGTAAGCATTGCGATCATGGCTTATAAGGTCATCTCGACACTAGAAAAATTTCGCCAGTAGTCAATTCGTCCCAGCAATTCAGCCACGGGTGGACAAATTTCATGTTCCAAGAATCGTTCCAAGAACGTCAAAAACTTGTGGCGAGTTGATTCGTGACGAAATCTTCTGATGGCGAAATGACTTGCACTCTGAGTTATATATCAGATAGAACTTCTTAGTTACATTGTAGGCTTCTGTTTGGCCCTTTGTCTTTCTGGTCTCACCGATTGGTCTCCTGATTTATATTTTTAGAGCACTGTCAAACCAAGAGGTGGATGAAAAGAGACAAAAAGAATTGAATGCAAGGAGAAGAATCGGGAAGAATTTCGACAAAGATAAGAACTGTTTACTAATAGTTTAAAGATAGCTTAGAAATAGTGGCTGATCAAAGTCAATAAGGTCTTCTTTTAGAATCGCCGGATCAATTTTGATCAAGACGCCAACTTCTCTTTTGATAAGAGCGTTTGTCTGAAGTGATAAAAACTCGTCGTAACTCCCTCTTTGTTTGTTACATCTGCACAAGACATGATGTTGGCATGGAATGGAGAAGAACTTCTATAACATCCGCATATCTTCATGGATCTGCTTGCAAGGACTAAACCCAGATTTAAAATGGGCTATGACTAGTATACATGTAACATAACCAAGGAAAAATTCATAGTTTTTCCTCAGCCACTGTTTCAACACTGAGCGATCATTTGATTCCTTGTCGCGATGCGTTGATCAAACTTGTTTCGGGATATTGGCACCAAAACGTTACCAAGTTTGTTACAATTTGGAATTTGTAAAGTGTTTCCTTATTTAGTATTATCTGAATTGATCGCTCAGTGTCAATACATTAAAATATTATTATATTGGTTGGTGCAGCGACAGGAAAACTTAAGGAGGTGTAGAATATTCTCTTTAAAATTAGGGATTCAGTAAAGTTCTTTGTTAGGCAGATCTTTTCCTTTTTAATGACAAAAATACTGAGTAAAACTAGTTATTAAAAACATCAAATTCTCAAATCAAGCTTTAAAAAAGATAGTTCTAAAGTTAACACCTTTAAGGAAATAATGAACCGGCATAATTTAATTAAAAATTCGACATTTCCAAGAGAAAATTGTAACAGGTTTTAAGACTTATTCATTTGAGATCAAAGCAGTTTCGACAACTTGAGGGGAATGTCTCGTAAGGATTATCTCTACAACACTGTTTTGCGTAATCGCAATGTTGTTACCGAATGAAACACCAACAATTGCTTAACAAGATGCACTCATTGATGTAAAGGTTACCATCGCAACAAAAGAGCAACAAAAGAGCCACGTAAAAGCCACCTTTCTTTTCAAACGCTGATATCTTAAAAACGAACTCGGTGACCTCCAATTTTTGTTGCCCGAAGTACTAAGCATGCTAAGATAAACCTCTCCGCAAAGCTTAAACAAATTCCCTGAAGCAGATTCAGAGCCACCTTAACATTTTTCAATTGTGAAAGGTGGCTATCAATCTTCCCCAGAGAATTTTCTTTAACTTTACAGAGAGTTTTATCTTTACCATATTACTTTCTAGCAATAAAAATTTGGGGTTACCGTGTCCAGTTTTGAACGTTTTAAGACGGCTCTTTTGTTGCCATGGTGACCTATTACGTCGCAACAATGAATGAATCTCGTTAAACAATTATTGGTGTTTCATGTGGCACCATAATTTTGCCGTAACATGAAACAGTTGGGTAGAATAAATCCTTCCAAATAGCACAGTTTGTTGAAAGTGTTGAAACAGGTTTGAGCCCCTTTAATTTTAGCTAATAGACTGTCTTCGTGGAAATATGGGACTAGACTCGGTGAACGCTTGAGGTGAAAAACTGAAGTGAAATCATCGACCATCGTTTTAAAATCTTTAAAGAAAATTTATCAACAAGTTAGGAAGACTCGGACAGATTCGATTCTCGCCAAACGTTTTACTTCACACTTATTTTAATATTTCTAGTTCATTTGATCTTTGAGAATTATACCCACCGGCAGGGACAATTTTTATATTGTTTTAATATCTTGTATATATTCCCCGTAGCTTCTCCGACTGTTTACTTAAAAATGACGAAAAGTTAGTAGAAACTTTGTCAAAATGTTTCAAACAGTTATTTGAATTACATTCTGGCGTAGAACGTTGCGGCCGTCAAATGAAAAGACAAGAATATGTTTCATTCATTTTAAAAAATTGATCCGACATATTGAAAATTCTATTCCTTTTTCTTAAATTTATGAAGAAAAACGGTAAAGTCTAAAACATCACATTAGATTCGAAAGTAAGAGCCCTGATCATTGAAATCCTTTTAAAGAAAGCCTGCACTCCAAAAAAAGTTAATCTTAAACGGTGCAAATAGTGTTAATTTGTTTGAAATCTTTTTTTTTTTTTCAAAGAAACTTTTAATCGGAAAAATTAACTAAAACGTAACCTATTTTGACTTAACAATTTCTTGGCGCCGCCATAAGTTGAAAATGTTTACGTGATGCGGTGGTAATTTTATTGTTCTGGCACAGTTATCCACATTTGAAACGACTTACTCCATAGCAAAAGAAAATGGGACGAGCCATCAAAGTGATAGAATAGGAAGTGATTTAAGTAATTGCCTTTAAACTCCGCGTGGTTTTTTCAAGTTCTCTTCACGTCTGACTTACGCCATCAATAGATACATAAATTAATCATAAAGAAATAAACTAATAAATTAATCATAAATAAATTAAATAATTAATAAACATTCATCGCTAAACTAAACGTCTTTGCTAAGTTCAAGTATATCCTCTGAATCACCATTTCGTGGCCAACTTGACAAATCGGAAAGTTTATTCAGGTTCGACGACAAAACTGAACATTCTTAAGTCTCACGTCATTGACGAAGGAGAATGCTCATGTGGAGAAAACTCTGAATGAAATAATGCGAAATCTTGAGGCTCCAATAATTTGAAGACTCAGGGCCAGAGCACAGTGTCGTGACTTATAACCAGCGCGCCACCTTTACCCAAGTCATCGAGGGACTAATTATCCGACAAGAGAGTGAAATTTAAACAAACAAATTACAGTAATTGCTTTCTCGCGCAGTTATTCCTTCGAGAATAGCTTAACTGTAAAACTATGCGCAATCTCGGATGGCGTTAACCCTGATGATTAGAATAAACGGTCAAAAATGTTTGCTTTCACAGTTACTTTCCTTTTATAGATTTTAACCTTCTATATTTATCAATTCCTAAACAATTAGTAAATAAATTAATGAAATACTTAAAAGAAAACTTACTAGCCATTAATCGACCGATTACCTTTTGTTGCCTCCTTAAATTGTACACCTGTTCGTTGCACTGATCCGTAGATGGTTCATCATGAAACTCTAATGTCTGCATGGTACGCGGCAGTAAAGCTTTTTTTCTTTTAATGCGCTGAGTTATTTAAATGTCTGCGCTATGAGGACTGAAGTTATACAGACCAAACAGTACTAAGCAACAAAAAGAAAGAAATTAACAACAATTAATATTCGTGAGAGCATGAATTCAAATTTGAATTCGTTTTAAAGTGGACCAAACTGGAAGATATCGTTAACGTCACCTATTCTCATTAATGTGCCAACCAGAGTTTCATTGGCTGTCGAAACAAAGGGTCTTTTGTCCCTGTGGTTGGCACATTTGAATAACAAAAGCAATGTTTGTAAACAGATATCTTCCCTATAGCTTTGGATGGATAAGATCTGCCATCTGTCTGCGAAAAGATGGAGCATGACGTCGAAAAGGAATTTTTGCAGGTTGACTGTTCTAGGTTGTATATCAGCGGCAAACCGATTGTGGCAATATTCAATATTGGAATTGATACAATGCCAATTCAATGAAATTCAATTTCAATGCAATGAAATTTAATGTCAATTCAATGTTAATCCAGTGTATGTGCAATGGTGTTCAACCAACATAGGCCGGGGAGAATTATGCAGACAGCCTTTCCCGCATTGGAGGAGCAAGTTGTCGACTAGCGGACTCGTAAGGTGAATGTTCAAAGTCTCCCAGGTCATACAGAGCAGTCATTCCAACTAAAATGCAAACGTTTCCAACAAAGTTACTCAAGTTTCACCCACACACAGTGCAAGATCGACATTGAATTGAAATTGAAATTTATTGGATTGGCATTGAATTCCAACATTGAATATTTACCACAATCGGCTTGCCAAGGTGTACGCAACCTGAAAAATAACGAAACCTCTATGAAACGTTTTCCACAAAAACATTTTTGGCAGGGTTATTGCTACCTTTTCGTTTTCTTTAATTTACGAAAAAAGGAAATAAATCTCTATTATTTTGTAATTTAATAAGGGAATAATAGTTGACTCAAAAATTGGGTGCCTGAAGAGATTTAAAGAACAAAATAGGCCATTTGCCGCTAGTGATCGCATGGTACAAAAAACGCCATACCTGAGAGCAAATTACGCATTGGGAACTTTAATTAAATTTTATTTGTTTTAGATGTCCCAGTGCGCAATTGGCTCCCCAGTATGGCGGGTTTCGCACCATGTGATCAGCAGCTGTAAAAGGCCTATTTTAAAGACTAGATGTGCAATGTGACGTGTTTGGGTTGGATATGTCTTCAAAATTTTGATTTCAAAAGATGCACCTCTTAGCCCAATTCAAAGAAATTGGTTTAGCAACCTGCTTGGTGACGAGCTCGTCAATAGTGTTTTCGATTAATTTCTCGCTTGTTTTATTAAGTTTTCTCAGAATCATACGAAACATGGCGAGTCGCATGTCTGATTTTTTCCGCCTTCAGTAGACACGAAAAACGTTCAACTTGTCGTAGGATTTTCCAACTTTTCACTTCCTACAAAGATATTAGATGCTGATTGAACGTCGATCATTTCGTAATGAACTAATGCACTTTGGACAGTTTATACACACTGGTAATTGATTTAGTCACTTCATATTGAAAAGATTGCAAAAATGGCAGTCAATCGATTATTCTTTTGTCTTTGTGTTGATTAGCCTTCCTTGACTCGTTGGCAAGTGTAAAGTTGAAAGAATTTTGGCTGTAAAACGAGGCTATAGTAATTTGCACGAAGACAAAAGAATAATTTATTGGCGGTCATTTTTGCATTAGGTCAATATGCTTTAGTTTTTCAGTACGAGTAAATTTCCGTGACAAGGTGAAATTGGGCATCTTTTCCTGTTTGATTTGCTTTCCTTGGTCTGTATACCTCAGTTTATTCAAGCGCAAAGCTGCATGCGAAAGCAAGCAATATTTTCCGCAGGCATTGGGGTTGCACGATTAACTCAAACAAATTGTTAATTTTGCTGTAGACCTTTTCTACTGGACAACGAACGCAAAGCACTTTGGCGACGCATTTCACAAGAATTTTTTATCGCGTAATATAGGGTGTACTTTTAGCGCCGCCTAGGTTAGGTTTTGACACCGGTAACATTGCAGTAAATATGTGACACTCTGACTGACTTTGAACTTTTTTTGTCGAAATGAACGGTTTGCAAACTTAAATTAGTTATTTGAACCTGTTATATCCAACATGCCGAAGAAAGTTAAAGGGAACCTCCACTAAAACAAAAAAAATAATGTTAAACCACAGAACATCAGTGTTTACGTTCAAAATTGTTTGAACTTTCTTCATTGAAAGTGTTTGTAACCGAAATATATAAATTTTAGAATCACGTGTTTTAGTTTCCAAATTTCCCGGGCGCTGCCATCTTGAATAATTATGACGCGTAATGGTTGGGCTTTAGTTACAAAACACAAGCTCTTTGTGTCAAAACAATAGAGCAATCGTACACATCACAATTATTCAAAATGGCGGAGTCCGGGAAATTAAAAAAATTGTGGTTCTGAAATTCATTTTTTTCTGGATAAGAATACTTTTTTGAAAATAAGTTCAAAATAATTCTTTCGTAGGAGTTTTGCTTCCCTTTAAAGGATTTTTCAAGTAGAGAAGTTTATTTTTCTTGTGTGCGTCTTCTTACACAAACTTGACCGTCAATGTTAATTTCTTGTGATATTCATATTTTTCAACTACTGAAAAAATTCAATAGAAGTTTTGTTTTTAAAAACCAATGTTTTTAATTCAATTCTGATCAGCGGCGTATCAAAACATAGAAATCGGATAGGAATATCTTGCGTTATGTTTGCATAACTTAGAATTAAAGATTAGTGAAAGATTTTCATTATTTATTTATATTTCTGTTGCGGCCAAGTCTTTTCAACTGTTTTTTTCCCACGA
Organism: Montipora capitata; assembly: GCA_949126865.1. NCBI lineage: Eukaryota > Metazoa > Cnidaria > Anthozoa > Scleractinia > Acroporidae > Montipora > Montipora capitata. The sequence continues at coordinate 26,453,637 of OX421457.1, read as the reverse complement.
AGTAAGTCCAAAATCATATACCTCAAGTTTACATACCAGAAGTTAACAGCTTTAAATTCACAACATTGTTTCTACGAAGGTTCAAAGTCAGTCAGTGTCGAATACATTAACTGTAATTTTAGCTGTGTTTTGCACACTAGTCAAGACTTTACGTTTTCTCTGCAACTCAAGGGGCTTTACGCCAAGGCAACGCGTTTTTGAGCAGTCTTGCTTTCAGTGAGGGAAGTATCTTGTCCAGTAGAAAAACGTCTTGGTAATTTGTGCAATATACTGAAGAAACAATAAAACGTTTCAAACATAGCTTTCTTCAATAACTGAGGATCTAAGAGCATACTATCTTAAAGGGAATCTCCACTTCCACCAATGAATAACTTTAAACACAGCAAAATGTTTGCCATCAAATTTCCCTAGCGCCGCCATATTGAATAATTGTGACCTGTTTAGGTTAACCTTGTTGTTTTCACCCAGAACTTCTGTTCTGAAACTATAGGGCAACCATTACACGTCACAATTATTCAAGATGTTGGCGCTCGGGAAATTTGAAAACCAAAACAAACGTTTTTGAAATTCATTTTATTCAGTGAAAAGGCTTTTTCATTGGAAGAAGTCACAACAATTTTGATTGTAAACATTATGTTCTGTGGTTTAAGTTCTTTCTTCTATAATACAAATCAAAACTGAAGGTTCAACGGGGATGTAGAAGTGTGCAAAATTTCTAAGTTTCCTATACTTTTGTATTTGTTTTACATCTATTTTATCAACTGTAGTTTTACGAGAGGATGTGTAATTATTTAGGTAGTGTAAAAAAATATGAGCAAAGTTCCATTAATTTATTTTTCTACAAATGTTGTCAGGGGAAACGCTGTGCAAAGTCAGTCAAATTTTCCCGCCAAAAAACTTAGAAATAGTACGGGCGCTTAAAGTACGCATGCGCCAACTTTTAAAAAAAATTGTACTTAGAAAACCTTTATATAATGTATTGTTGTAAATATTCAGGATACAATAAACACAACTTAAGTGAAGTTTTTATTTCTTACTTTTTCGTTGTTCTTAATATTAGACAATAAACCTTGTTTTTTGTTTAAAAAAAAAAAAAAACGACGCATGCGTATTTGGGACGCCGTATTTTCTCTAAGTGTCAATTAAGCAAAAGGTCAAAGTCCACCTTAGTTGATGCAGCTACCATGAAAAATGTTTTATTAAAGAGTTCACAAACATCTAGAAATTTAGTTTGTTTTCTGCCGTCTTAGGTCTTATCACTAGCTTACTAAGCAGTGAAACGAACTTTACTTTTAAAACCAATGCTCAATAAACGTTCTTCTCATGCACTACTCGTTAACAAAATCGACGATTAAACGTAAATGACTGATAGTTCGTCTAGCGATGTGTTCACTCAAGCTGCTGGTCGAGGCATTTCGACTGCTACATTTTTTTGTCTTGTTTTCATTGCGCGGAGAGATGAACAAGTTAAAATTTGAGTAATGTGTAATTAACAGTTGACCTCATTGTCGGATGAAAACAAGCGGGAAGTAGTCGAAACTTCGCGATCTTCAGCTTAAATTACAACAGCGCTGGACAAACAATTAGTCGCTTACATTTAATCGTGGTGAGTTTACCTTCGAGTAGTGCACAAGGCAAACCCGGACAATACAGACCACTTCCAAATTCACTTCAGCCTCGGGTCTGAGAGCGAATGTCGGTACGATACGATTTTTTCCTAATAAGAAATCACTGTTCGTTTATATTAATTAAACGAACAACCAACCTGAAATCATTGCAACAACTTTGCACCAAAATCCGCTCTCGAACCGAGTTACTAAAGTCAACTAGAAAATGGCATGTTGAAGGGCTAAATACAAAATCATCAAAAATGACTTTTTTTCCTCATTTTGGTAACCACAGTCGAGTTTCAGCTGATAAACGATGCAAAATCTTCTAGAGAACTGTTTCAGGCCTCATACAAAGCTTGAGGGAAACAAGATTGAAGAAAACAGAGGGAAACTATTGTCCCCCCGCATCATCTTATCACCTTCAATTTTTGAGTGCGTCTTGCAACCGTTTTCCTGAAAATTAAGCGCCGTTCGACGAAGTAACCAAAAGAGGAAAAACAATCACATTACGATGGTTAACTTGCGCATAGTCCTTCAATTGCTAGGTTAACATTGGTTTTAATTTTGAATTTACAGCCTGACAGTGCAACCCAGATATATGCGCCACTATTGGTGAACGAAAAGCATACCTTTGATTATCAAAAGGGTCTACGGTGGCCTCATGGTTAGTGCGCTCGACTCTGGATCGAGTAGTCCGGGTTCGGGTCCTGGCCGGGGACATTGTGTTGTGTTCTTGGGCAAGACGCTTTACTCTCACGGTGCCTCTCTCCACCCAGGTGTATAAATGGGTACCGGCGAATTTAATGCTGGGGGTAACCCTGCGATGGACTAGCATCCCATCCAGGGGGAAGTAGAAATACTCCTAGTCGCTTCATGCTACAGTAACCGGAGATATGCGCCGTCCTGTCGAGTGACGAGTGTCGAGTGTCGAGTGTCGAGTGTCGAGTGTCGAGTGTCGAGTGTCGAGTGTCGAGTGTCGAGTGTCGAAGGTTAATACGATTGTTTAATATTATAGTGTGCCAACACATGGATTTTTCCATCGTAAAGAGATGTGGTCGGGTCCTCAACTTTTCTTACTGGTATTCAAGCAGAAGGAAACTATTTATATCAAAGGCTGCACTGTCAAGATATCTCGAAAACTGAGCTGTTAAACAACATACTATATTAACCAACAGTAATAAGGCCTTGCTCTCATATTAGCAGTATTCTAGTGCGTGCGTGCGTGCGTGCGGGCGTGTGCGTGCTTCTTGTGATATTCCTTTTGGTTCAAAATCGCCGAAAATTAAAAAAGCTCTGGTGTAACCCCGTTTCATAAATGGTATGTCGTCCTAGTTAGCTTTTTTGCCCCAAACTGATCAGTTTGGGTATGTCCTCAGTGAAATCCCACCCGTCTTGCAAGTGATTTGCCTACGTTATCAAAGGGATCAAGCACTCAATTTGATGTTTTCTTTCTCAAATTTCTTCCGTTGGTGGGGCTATAGCTTTTAAAAGTAACTTGAGCCGAAATATCCCAATTGTCTTGAAATATGTTTTTAGGCTGCCTGGCACATCTTATTCCTCTCCTTGTTCTGTATTTGTGTTCTTTAATTTATAGCAACTTACTATATTGCCTTGCCTTTAGTGTCTCCACCTCGATTGCGCGTGTGACCCTTCTTAATTAATTCTTAAGATACAAACGCCAATTGCTCTTATTAATCACCATTTCACACAAAACCACTGTTGATTTCAACCCCCTTAATACTTACTCTGGTACCTCCTTATTGATCTGACTGATTAGACTAATTAGACTAATTTATCGCAAGACACCACCCCGCGTATGATTCCATCAACCAAAGAGATATGATCGCTCGTTCAATAAAACAATAAATCAATAAATCGCTCAATCACTCATTCGCTCATTCGCTCAAACCAGCAAACCAGCAATCCAGCAATCCAGCAATCAACCATTTTCAATTACAAGTTGATACTAGCCTGGCAGTCTTCTAGTCCGCTTCGAGTTTCGGTACAGTAACTGAAGTATCACTTCAACCAACCAAGTGTTACACAAAAATCTGGTTTTATCAACGGAGTTGATGACGTAAATTGACCACCGTACACAGGGATTCTAAAAGCTGACGTTTCGAGCGTTAGCCCTTCGTCAGAGCGAATCAAGGAATCATGGGTTGTGTGTTTTTTATAGTAGAGCAGGAGCTACGCTATTGGTGGTAACATGGCAACGTGAGAAATAGGAATACGTTAGTTAAATAAAAAACATTCGTTAATACCGTGGGGATTAGGGGTGCCGATTTGGAAGATGAATTTTTGTTCCAGATTTTTGCGGCTTTCCGTCTTACCTAGATGTAGGGAAAGGCCGCAGATAACAATGTGTTGTTTGGAGTGGTTAGGGAGATTAAAGTGACGAGCAACTGGCTTAGATGCATCTTTGTCATTCTTCTCAACATCGCGAAGGTGTTCACGGAATCAATAATAAAAATAATAATAGGTGACCTGCTGATCGCCCTTTCTCGCAGTCGGAGACTGAATTACTAAGGGCGCGGCTCAACGAGATCGGACCGAAGGAGCTGTGCTGCCGGCTAGGCGCTCGGCTCCTGAACACGACCCATGGATGACCTCGGAGCACAGCAGCACAGCCTGATGGAATAGGCTGTGAGTCGATTTTGCTGAGGGAGGAAAACCGGAGTACCCGGAGAAAAACCCTCGGAGTCAGGTTGAGATCGACTGAAACTCATGCCACATACGATCCCGGGGCCGAGAGTTGAACCCGGGTCGCAGAGGTGGAAGGCACTGTGGATAACCACTAAGCCATCCTGACTCCCCTCCCCTCCCCTCCTCCTCCCCTGAATCGGTCACCTAGTCGTCTACCTGTCTCGCCAATATATAATTTATTGCATAACGTACAGGTTATGCAATAAATGACATTTGCGGAGGTACATGTGAAACGATCGGTGATCTTGACAGATCGCTTAGGTCCCGATATTTTGCTAGTGATAAGAGTGAAAGGACAAGCTTTGCATCGCAAGCGCGCGCATTTGCAGCGCGTGCCTGTTTGCTCGTTAGTTTTGAGTGCGCTTCTAACTAAAAGTTGCCTACGTTTTTGTCGCGTTTGAATGAAATTAGTGGAGGTTGCGAAAAGATTCTACCAGTCTCGGGATCATTTTGGAGTAAAAACATGATACTTTTGACTCCGTGATTATGAGGATGGAAAGTGAGGATGAATGGAATTCTCTCATTCTTATCCTTTTGTGACGTTTGTAGTGTTGAATGTCGATCAAATTGGTGGACGCGATGATGGCCCTCTTTGACCGCATAGATAGGATAGCCACGTTTTTCGAAAAACTGGCACATCTACTGTGATTTGTTGGAAAAGTCGGAGTCATCAAGGAATGGAGTTCTTATCATGTGATGGACGTGACGATGAATACAACAAATAACTGCGAGAATCTGTAGGTTTGTAGTGCACACTGGTACATAAGCCGTTGCCACTGATAGAAACTTTGCTTGAAGACTTTCGCTGTTGGGAATGACTTGTATAGAGATGTAATGTCCATGGTGGAAATAAGTTTGTCTTGGCCGGAGAAATTGAAATCGCGGAAAATTTGTAGTGCGTGTGTATTGTCTTTAATGTATGATGGCAAAGATTTAACGATAGGCGTCATAATTCTGTCCAAGTAGCTAGAAATGAGTTGGGTTGGGCAACTACAGGCAGAAACGATAGGGCGACCGGGGTTGTTCGGTTTTTGAATTTTTGGCAAGAAGTAAATGCACGAAGTTCTAGGGGTGGTGATGATGAGAATAGTTGCAGTGTTCGGTAATTCTTGATTGACTATAAGATGCTGAATGGTGTCTTTGACAAGTTTTTGATTTGTGGAGGTGAGATCTTTCTCGACTTGGGCATAAAACGAGGTGTCAGAAAGTTGCCGCAAAGCTTCTTTTTGGTAAAGGCCCGACCGCCAAACAACTACCGCGCCGCCTTTGTTGGCCGATTTGACAACTATGGCATTGCGTTCACTAAGATTTTTAAGCGCCGCCCACTCTTCCGAGGAAAGGTTGGAAAATTTAGTGTTACGATTAAATTTAAATTTGTGAATGTCATGACGGCATTTTTTGGTGAAAAAATCTAGAGGCAAATTGTCCCTCTGGCACCCTGCTAGCAGAGCCTTTCTTTTGCTTGCTCGATTTGGCGTTCTCGAGAAAGGCTCTGCATGAATCGAGTAAGATCTTTATTGAATATGCGCTGCATGTTGCCAGGATACAGTCTCGAACCCAAGCCTAATATGCCAGATCTCGCCGCCATCTTGGTTTTTCATGGTACAGCGGGCTCAATTATAACCATCGGTTTTGTCACTAAACGGACGCTCGCACTGGAAAAACCGGTTTGACGAGAGAAAACAAGATTGACTAGCCCAGAAGTTTGGGCTGCGGCTGCTTCAAAGAGTTGACGCGATTCGGGCAGAGCCTACTTTTCTCCTTCTCAGTAAAGAAAAAGACAAATGGAGGCTCTGCTCGCAGGGTGTCCCTCTGGGGGAGTCCATTTAGATTTGCGAACTTGAAGTGTTTCAAAATATCTTTGTCCCAAGTGTCCGAATCATCCTCTTTGTCGTGGAAAAAGGCTTTTAAATGAACGCGGCGAAGGAATTTTTCAACATCTCGCTTAATAGAAAATTCATCAGTGCGTTTGGCAATAGGGACAAAATTTAGGCCCTTACTGAGAACAGATTTCTCTGGGTCAGTAAGCGCAAGGTTTTCTGGAATTGTAACTACGGTATTATGGCAATGCAATGTAATGTCCTTGGTAATTTGCAGACCTATTAATTGTTGAAGTTTTTGGGTCTTGGTTTGGTGTAAATGGTATCAAACAACACATGGCTATCTGCGGCCTTACCCTACATCTAGGTACAACGGAAAGCTGCAACAATCTGGAACAAAAATTCATCTTCCAAATCGGCACCATTAATCCCCACGGTATTAACGAACGCTCTGTATTTAACTAATGTATTCCTATTTTTCACGTTGCCATGTTACCACCAATAACGTAGCTCCTACTCTACTATTCGCTCTGACGAAGGGCTAACACTCAAAACGTCATCTTTTAGAAACCCTGTATATACGGTGGTCAAATTACGTTATCAACTCCGTTGATAAAACCAAATTTTTGTGTACCACTTCCCCACCAACGCAGCACCACAGTTTCTTTAGAAACTACCCCCTTCAACCACGTATTACTGTCTCAGGCGATGCCAAGCTTAAATTAATCTGACCCCATTCTGCTAACAATTAGCTTACTTTACTTAAGTTTCAGCACCCACATGTTGATGGTCGTACAACAGAGCGACTCCTCTAATTAGTGTTCCCTTCAGTTGACAGACCACATTACACGGGAAACACCATGCCCTACTCTCTGGTATTCAAGCAGAAGGAAACTATTTATATCAAAGGCTGCACTGTCAAGATATCTCGAAAACTGAGCTGTTAAACAACATACTATATTAACCAACAGTAATAAGGCCTTGCTCTCATATTAGCAGTATTCTAGTGCGTGCGTGCGTGCGTGCGGGCGTGTGCGTGCTTCTTGTGATATTCCTTTTGGTTCAAAATCGCCGAAAATTAAAAAAGCTCTGGTGTAACCCCGTTTCATAAATGGTATGTCGTCCTAGTTAGCTTTTTTGCCCCAAACTGATCAGTTTGGGTATGTCCTCAGTGAAATCCCACCCGTCTTGCAAGTGATTTGCCTACGTTATCAAAGGGATCAAGCACTCAATTTGATGTTTTCTTTCTCAAATTTCTTCCGTTGGTGGGGCTATAGCTTTTAAAAGTAACTTGAGCCGAAATATCCCAATTGTCTTGAAATATGTTTTTAGGCTGCCTGGCACATCTTATTCCTCTCCTTGTTCTGTATTTGTGTTCTTTAATTTATAGCAACTTACTATATTGCCTTGCCTTTAGTGTCTCCACCTCGATTGCGCGTGTGACCCTTCTTAATTAATTCTTAAGATACAAACGCCAATTGCTCTTATTAATCACCATTTCACACAAAACCACTGTTGATTTCAACCCCCTTAATACTTACTCTGGTACCTCCTTATTGATCTGACTGATTAGACTAATTAGACTAATTTATCGCAAGACACCACCCCGCGTATGATTCCATCAACCAAAGAGATATGATCGCTCGTTCAATAAAACAATAAATCAATAAATCGCTCAATCACTCATTCGCTCATTCGCTCAAACCAGCAAACCAGCAATCCAGCAATCCAGCAATCAACCATTTTCAATTACAAGTTGATACTAGCCTGGCAGTCTTCTAGTCCGCTTCGAGTTTCGGTACAGTAACTGAAGTATCACTTCAACCAACCAAGTGTTATCTCGCCGCCATCTTGGTTTTTCATGGTACAGCGGGCTCAATTATAACCATCGGTTTTGTCACTAAACGGACGCTCGCACTGGAAAAACCGGTTTGACGAGAGAAAACAAGATTGACTAGCCCAGAAGTTTGGGCTGCGGCTGCTTCAAAGAGTTGACGCGATTCGGGCAGAGCCTACTTTTCTCCTTCTCAGTAAAGAAAAAGACAAATGGAGGCTCTGCTCGCAGGGTGTCCCTCTGGGGGAGTCCATTTAGATTTGCGAACTTGAAGTGTTTCAAAATATCTTTGTCCCAAGTGTCCGAATCATCCTCTTTGTCGTGGAAAAAGGCTTTTAAATGAACGCGGCGAAGGAATTTTTCAACATCTCGCTTAATAGAAAATTCATCAGTGCGTTTGGCAATAGGGACAAAATTTAGGCCCTTACTGAGAACAGATTTCTCTGGGTCAGTAAGCGCAAGGTTTTCTGGAATTGTAACTACGGTATTATGGCAATGCAATGTAATGTCCTTGGTAATTTGCAGACCTATTAATTGTTGAAGTTTTTGGGTCTTGGTTTGGTGTAAATGGTATCAAACAACACATGGCTATCTGCGGCCTTACCCTACATCTAGGTACAACGGAAAGCTGCAACAATCTGGAACAAAAATTCATCTTCCAAATCGGCACCATTAATCCCCACGGTATTAACGAACGCTCTGTATTTAACTAATGTATTCCTATTTTTCACGTTGCCATGTTACCACCAATAACGTAGCTCCTACTCTACTATTCGCTCTGACGAAGGGCTAACACTCAAAACGTCATCTTTTAGAAACCCTGTATATACGGTGGTCAAATTACGTTATCAACTCCGTTGATAAAACCAAATTTTTGTGTACCACTTCCCCACCAACGCAGCACCACAGTTTCTTTAGAAACTACCCCCTTCAACCACGTATTACTGTCTCAGGCGATGCCAAGCTTAAATTAATCTGACCCCATTCTGCTAACAATTAGCTTACTTTACTTAAGTTTCAGCACCCACATGTTGATGGTCGTACAACAGAGCGACTCCTCTAATTAGTGTTCCCTTCAGTTGACAGACCACATTACACGGGAAACACCATGCCCTACTCTCTGCAAACCAGGGGGATGCCCAGGGGGAAATACATATTAATTTGCCCCCTGAGAATCCCATAATATCTTTTTAATTAAACAATAGAAATCGAAACGGCTGCCGAATCATCGAAGTGGTCTATTAAATCAGGGGGTTAGTTTTTAAAGACTTCGGTTAAGAGTGAAACGCGATTTTTTTTCTTTATCAAAAGAGATGATATTGGCTAATTAATCACCGTAAGGATTTACGAGCTGACGTTCTCAGCTAACGATGGGCTAACGCTAGCCTGCGTAGCACGAGTTTCTGTGGGGTTTCACAAAAGACTGAGAAAGACCGAGAAGCGGGCTTTTCGTTCTTTTGACCGAGCAAAAAATGGGAAGAGAGCAACAAAAATGAAGAGGGGGGTGGGGAGGGGTAATGTCTCTCTATTCTGTGAAACCCCTACAGAAACGATTGCTACGCGTGCTTGGCTAATGCTCCAAAATCTTTCTTACAGTAGTAATTTACCGTATTAACTCTTTTATTAAAAGAAAAACATTCTCTGGTCTCTACGATCACTCTCCGAGGTCTCAGTTTCGTCCAACGTTGCCAATTATCGTTTTTGCACTTTTTTATTAATTAGACTTCCAACAGGGTTGAGGAAAGGCTAAACAGGTGAGAAAAATTAACCACCTATAGATAAGCCCAATTGACCACATGCGTGTCTTCAGTATTGGGCTGGAACTACTGTAGCTTGCAATGGAGGCTACTTGGAGGGAATCTTTTCAAATGAAAATACTTTTTAATATGTTCCCTCGCATTAGCCTCCATTGCAAGCTAGTTCAAGTCCACTGAATACTGAGAATACGATTCTGGTCTTTTTGTTCCGATATACTCCTAATACAACCACCCCGTAAATACGACAGAAAATAGAAGCACCCAATTGCTCTCAATCATAATAGGCCTTTTGCAACTAACGATCACATGGTACAAAATCCGCCATGCTGGAGGGCAAGCTCATTATTATTCCCCCACTGGGACATTAAAACAAAGGCAAGTCAAGCTTGACTGGTTCAGGTCTCTTTGTTTTAATGTCCCAGTGGGGGAATAATAATGAGCTTGCCCTCCAGCATGGCGGATTTTGTACCATGTGATCGTTAGTTGCAAAAGGCCTATTGACAATATCCTCCTACTGCTATCATCCTTAAGGAGGCTCCTTAGAGTTTTAAGGCCGAGCGCAAGTTGAGCACTAGTTTGGCGCGTAAAGCCTGAATCGCGCGAGTTTTTTTATTTTTGTGACGTAAGCGTGATCAAATCTATAAAATGAACCGCTAATTTTCTCGCGTTCCCTTCGGTATTTTTTTTTTTCAAAAATTGGCTCAGTTCTAACCACATACAGTTCCTATCAAATACCTTATATTTGTTAATCGAATATATTTTAGAGAAAAATGACAAATTACAGAATATTGGCAAAACCATCTGAACGACCTTGACTTTTTACGATTTCAAAATGCCAGGCGATCTAATTTCCATAATGTGGAAGAAATTTCACCCACAGAAAGTATAAACTGAATATAAAGGAATTTAGGCCGAAAATAGGAATATATGGGCCTGTCATTAGATGTAATGTTGCCATGGTAACGGCCATAATCCTGAAATTGACAGCCAAAAAATAAGTCTTATTGTATCGATACCCATAGTGGTAAATCTCTACAGGGAAAATATAAAGAGAAATTAACTAGGTTTCTTTTTTTTACTCGTGGCTTGTAGTGAGGCTATTCGCAAATACTCTAAAGGAACCACCTTAATGCCACCGAAATTTTAAGGACCATTGAGTTGGTCCCAGTTATCAATTGGCGACCATTATGTTGTTTACATAGTGCAACTACTAGTACTAGTTTTCCTATACGAGTCTGCGCTTTGGGAAAACTTAATTGTCTTCCAAAGACATTTGATGTTCCGTCAATTATTTGCAAAAAATGTAAGCGATTGGACAGTACCCCATCTCATGAGCCATTCTGTTGATGCAGTATTCGAGAGCAGTGTTGGCACAGTATTGACAGCATACACCCTCCAGCAATGTGTCCTGGGTTCGATTCCCGTATTCAACGCCTTATGTGGGTCGATCGAATTTGTTGGTTGTCTACTGGTGTGAGAGGTTTTTCTTCTAGTACTGCGGCAAATTCGAGACTTAATAAAACGATTATTGGTTGTCAAGCGAAGTTGAACCATTTGCAAAGTAGGCAATTATACCCATCGTGACCACAGGTTGTGCCCGCTTATTGCATGCCACCGCAGTTCTAACTTTCACTATTGCAGCGCTTTTCTTTCAGAGAGTTTGGCCTTAACATTGGTTAATATAGCATATCTCGTTACATTACCTTGACTTGCTTCTGCGGAGATCATCCTCTTCTCTCTTGCTTGGATTCGACGATTAAATATAAAAAGAGCCATAGACTACCGTACAACCTATGACGTTAACTCATAATTGAGCCGCGCCTTAGCCACGGCTTAACCGCGTCTAATCCTCGTCTATCGCGCGTCCTAAAGCGCAAGCTTGCCTTGCAGTCGACTGCGACTGAAGTATTGTCGTTTTTCTAACACGTTTCGCCTTGTCATAGGTGAATACAGTCATCTTTCGCTTTTTCTCTTATCAATATTTTTATTTAGTCGTACCTTTGCTTGCTTCTGTCAGAAAATCTTTCCACTTCCGTCAATTTGTACATCTGAAAGCCATTTTCTTTGTTCTGAAGCGATTTGTCCTGCAACCAACATAAAATAAAACTTACGTTATTAACGAAACTATGTTAGGGAATGTTTAAAAAAATCTGTAAAACGTTTTCTTTTGCAGCTAGATGGAAGTATTGGCCTAACAGTACCAGCACGTGAGCTTGTAAACTGATATAGCTCGTAAGACACCATTCAGTTTTATTTTGAATCAGAAAACATTACAACCTGAAGCGGTGTGTGGTCATACAGACAGTATACGCGGTGCAATTAAAACTTTAATTTGCGGGCCAAAGAGATGTTCATCCCATCCCGTCCCGTTCCGTTCAACTCCCTTTTCCATTTGAAGCTTGGAAATTACAGTTTCTCATTGCAATATACCGTGCCCCTAATTTTCAAAGAATGTTCTTTTGGGAGCTAACGCTCTTATCCAGTTAACAATATTAACGCCTCCCATGCGCCAGACACAAAAGGGACTTAGTCTCCGTAATGCTGGGGTAAAAGTCCTTTGGGTTAGATCTTTTAATGATCTTTTAATGATGTTCACTTGCAACCCAACCCCCCCCCCCCCCACCCCCTTAAAAAAACACCCTTACACCAGGAGCCCATCTGGAGCGTGCAACGTCCATACAGCGTCTGTGAAACAGCGTTTTCACAAGTAGGTTTATTTTTAGACTAGCCCTTCCCGCGAATTAGGTCAAAAAACAAAGGCAGTTCCGTTTCGGTGACCCTATGACGTCACCTTAATTTCTTGTAATTGGTCATCGGGCTCCTGTGAGAGTCTCATTCGCAGGAAATTCAATCTAAAAATAAATTGGTCTTTGAAAACGCCGTTACACGAACACAGTGGAGTTGTAGGCTCCCGGTCATGGGTTCCTGCTTACACCTCCTTTCTATCAGTAAACCGTTGCATTCATAGAAAAATCTCTTACACCCAAAAAACACTACCTAGGTGGAGTGTAGATCAAAGGAGAGAGATTTAACTGAGTGTCTTTGCTCCCGGAGAAAAATAGTGATTAGCAGTAGAAAGATTAAAATTAATTACTTCATGAATATCTTACCTTTTCCTATTTTAATCCAGGGCTTTTTCATGACAAGGCCATACACGCGCGTGTTAGTTGAACTTGGTAATTGACACGTCATCAAAGCGTCTTATCTGGCCATAAGAATCCTTTTCTGAAGAAAATTGATTTATATTTTTAGTTCAAGGTTAAGAAACATCAACAATAATTATATGATCCAATAATTCTAAGTTAAACTAGCTCTTTGTCGCGGTTTTCGAGCGGTGTATTCGGTAAGAGCTACTATTTTTTTTTTACCTAAACAAACCGGAAAAAATTTGCTAACACCTTCTAATTTGCAGTGTTTCGGATCTAAATGTAAATAACTATTGGTTTCTCATTAAATAAAAAAGGTTCAAATATTCTTTTTGTATAAATCTAATAAATACTATAAGAAGTCTCGTTAATGTCATCATTAACTGGAAAAATAAAGTCAATTTAAATCAATAAACGCTAGCTCAGTTCAAAAAGTTGAGGACGCTTTGAAAAATTCGGGAAAAAACGGAAGAAATATAAAGAATAACCAAAAAAACGCGAAAATCTAGAAAAAATTAAAAACGAAGAACAGGAAAAAAGCAAGAGGAAGTTGAAACAAGTGACACTCCGTCTGCATTAAGAGTATAATTCTAAGTTAAAGAAAAGTATTTTATATGGTCTTTTTAACGATTTATCTTCTTTAGTTTTGATGAAATTGAAATTATCTAATTAACTTTTTTTAAAGAAAACCTAATATACAAAAGTATTTTATTCTTCAGTTAGTAGACGAAAGCCAGCGGAGAAAAGATATCTAAATAACTGTTTTAATTACCACGTACATAAACAGGGTACCTTAAATGTGTACAGAACACACCCTTTAAGCGAAACATCCTTAAAGGTACTTAACAAATGTCTCAATTATGGTGATACGTCGTTCCACAGCTTCGGAAAAACTAATTTGTCACCACATGTCCTCGTACTAGAAAAAGTTACTTGTAAAATTGAAAATTGTTGTGAAGCCGACCGGACGTTTCATTTATAGCATTAAACTTGACCAAATCATTTAATGACGTCATGACAACAATGATGATGACGACGTGATACTTGGCGTTTAGCAACCTGATTTCAAACGAGCTCAACCGAGGTGGATTCGTGCATGGATCGTACTATTTTACCTTAATATTGTTTTGAGGTTATGCTGCCTCCAGGAGCAGAATAATTGGAACTGCCTGTCACAGATCGATTCAGTTTTATTACGGACGCCACCGAAGGAACGCACCCCAATATAGTTATTTGTCAATGGCTATTAAATTATTGGAGTCTTAGAGTTTTAGTATCAGCGCAAATTAAACGGTTCTTTATAACCCTGAGTCGCTCAACATTATTAATATGAAAGCTAAGACAACTTAAAATCAAAGTTACCTGGAGCAATCGCACGTCGCATGTCAGCAATCACATCTCCCAAAGCTGCCTGCCCAGTTTTCAGTCTTCAAACATTTGCCCTCAGCCTTGTCCAACAACACATGAACTTTTGGGTCTCTCTGGTTTCTCTCAACGGAGAAAAGAACGTCGAAACATAATTAACTTGGGAAAGAAGCAAGAGAATTGGCTTGAGAACTGCGAAATAACCCTTCCAACCGACATTTTGGATTTGTTCGGTGAACGTGGCGAAAGAAATTAGCATAAAATTTGCAAGTCAAGCGAAATCTAGCAAGTTTTGTTAGGTCGTGAGAAAACGCTCTTCTATCAGATGAGAAAAACAAGACACAAGGAGCGAAGAAGCAAAAATTTGTGAAATGAAAGTTTTTCATTTTTTACCTCAGAATGATTTACTACAACCAAAAGGGAATTTGATTTTTAAGGAGTGTTGGTACAATTGCAACAGGCAGTGGGACCTAAGGGAAGAGAGGAGGGGAGAAGGTCAAATATCTATATAAAAAATGATGTTGAGAGATTTCTCGGCGAATTGCCTCTTTTTTGCCTTTGGTTTAAAAAAGATGGCCTTCTTCGCAGACAAACTAAACCAGCGATGATGTTAACCTAAGCCTTCAAGCTTATGTCTGCCTCCTCTTCAAAACGAGTCTAATGCGAAGGTTTTGTGAAGGTAATTCGTCCTAGTTTACATATTCATATGTAAACTAGGCCTAAGTTGGGAGCTTAAGCACGCGCGTTTTTGAAACGCGGACGACAACCAGAAGTGAGCTATTTTCCCTTTAGACTTGTTTTCACACAATCACATTGACATTGCTAAGTATCTTTTCTCCATTGGAGATGATTAATATAAAAATCTGGTAGACACCACTACCCTGGCACGCCAAATGTTCTCTTCCGGCTGCCATCCGCGTCTCAAAACGCGCGTGCTTAAACTCCATATTACCTTCACAGAAACCTCGCATCAAGACTCGCTTTGAAGAGGAGGCAGACATGAACTCGGAAATGGCCTGTTGCATTTATAGGTGCGGCTGGACGCGGACAACAGATGCAGAGGTTCTCGGGATTGAAGGAATGCGGACGTCTGGAAAGGAGCGCGCGAGACCAAGTCTCTAATCATCTAACCCAAGCACCACTTGTTTAACTTTCAACAAGTCAGAGGACCATTAAAGTTACACCGCTAAAAGTTACACCCACATTGAACGGCCCAGTCAATACGTTATTAATCACTAGGCTTGAATCAATTTCGTTAAAAACTCTCCTATACTCTCTTGGTTTGCGTTCAATTACAAAGACATCTATCAGTTACCTTTTTTTTTACAATTGGCGCGAGGTCGCTGAATTCGGGACCATCGACCGAAGATATAATTTTAACTTGGCGCAACCGCATGGAAATACAATTCCCAAAGCAATGCACCTCTCGGCCTCGGTATCATGAAAACTGGACAAAATGCCCCAACGTTGTATCGCGCGCTAGAACCCGTCTTCGGTTGCTAAAAACGTCCGTGTTGACACAAACTTCTCGTGCTTAAGCTCTCTATTAATAGGGAGCTTAAGCACGCGCCTTTTTGAGACGCGGACGGCAACCGGAAGTGAGCTGTTTTCCCTTTTAACTTGTCTTCACTCAACCACATTTATAGTGCTAAGTATCTTTTCTCCATTGGAGATGATTAGTATAAAAATCCAGGAGACATCACTGCCCTGGTACGCAAAATGTTCTCTTCCGGTTGCCGTCCGCGTCTCAAGAACGCGCGTGCTTAAGCTCTCTAATGAATACGATCCTCATACTGGAATGTACTCAATAGTATCACAGAAGACGCTACCTCTCGCGAGACGGTTACGTCACGAGACAAACTTCCTCGAGCAGATTTATCCTTTTACGTTCACGTTTCACACATTCAGCTCTTGCCGAGAAAACGAAGTCGAGTTTACCCTTAACGGAAAGCCTCCCAAACAGACCTCGGTTGTTCCAAAAGTGGATAACGCTATCCACCGGATTTAGCACTATCCAGCGGATAATCACTCGCAAAACCAATTTAATTATCCAGTGGATAGCGATATCCATCCTTCGAACAACTGGGGCCGGACGGTTGTCAGGTATTCGTGGAACAGGAACGCATCACAAAACCCAAGAAACATCTGTGTAAGATCCAACCGTTCGGCTCGATTGCTCATTTGATTGACCAGTGTGCACCCCAATTGCGCATGCACCGTCACGAGTTCACGTCCTTCTTCTAATCTGTTATAGGGGATTCGGATGCGCTGCACTAGTATGGGTTATTGACCAAGAGTGAGGTCAAGATGGCTGGATATTGGCCAAGTTCTTTTTTTGCGTGTTTATGAACCGAGACGAAGTCGAGGTCCATAAACACGCAAATAAAGAACGAGGCCAATATGCAGCCATCTTGACCGAACAACCTTGGTCAATAAAGAATTTATCACATGCGATAAAACCCCAAAAACTGATCTTTGATCTTGCGGGATCAAGCGAGAAATCCAGAGCGAGCAAGATAGCGCCATCTTTCCCGCACGGGTTGCCAATCAGAGCACCGGATTTGGTTCATCTTGCCCGCTCGCGGAGCTCGTCACATAATAAGCATCTTTTCTGTTCAGAAATCTTAACGCTTTTAGCCCGCACGTTAGCACAAGCTCCTTGATTTCACAATGGGTTTGTGATGATCTCAAGATGTCTCTTTGGGATGGCTACAGACGTAGAGTTGTCTTAGGGCAGTATTCATTTTTGCGTTGAAGAATTGCATGAAAAAAGTCCCTCCCTGGCCTCTACCCTATTACTATCCCGCCCCCCCCCCCCCCCCCCCCCCCCCACGACTCCTCCGAACTTATTATCTCCTCTCCCTCTCCAATCAACCTGCCCATCGCCATTAAGAAATAATTCATTTAGGGGCGGATGTAGAGGGGAGGGTGCAGGGGTGCGCAGAGCTCTGCGCACCCCTCCCCTATGAGACGACCTGAGGCTTTCTAATACAACTGGTATTCTCCAAAAAATAACGTCACCAGTCAGCTACGCAATTCCTTAGTGGTACACCCCCTCATAAGAAAGATCCTGGATCCGCCCCTGTTCGTTCAATTTTGAAGTTAGGCAGTTATGTACCAAACTATATATTTGTTGTTCAAGAACATTTTATTTTATTTCACAGGCTTTACAGAATTAAAGCAAAGAGAAAGAACCGTAAGTTTTCCTTAAAAAATATATACCAAGAACGACGAAAAAAACAATTTTTTTTTCGTACGATTTGCATTATGTAAGTTGTCTAATCTAGCACAAAAGTTTGGCTTTGACGTTTAAAAAAAATACGAAACAACTTAATCATTCATTATTCCCGGCACGCTTTCTCTATTTTAAATTAAGGATGACATGAATGTTTAAAACCCTAGCCTTTACACTAAAACCAGTAAATTGTAGATATCTGTTGCAAAAATCTCGTTCAAAGGAAATGGAAAAAATATACAACTTGTACATGATTTTTTTTGAAAAAGTAGACCCTGTCCCCTAAAATTTAAAATACATATCAGGTGTATAGCCCAAGGCTTTTAAATAATTTATCATGTCTTTATCAAATGATTTGGTCCCGCAAATGAGCACTTGGATATCACGTGATGGCTCAGGCATCTCATGAGTCACACGGTCTTGGTTGATTCTACCATAACTCACGTTATCACCGTACTTGACCTTTGACCGGTCAGCTTCAGTTTCCTGTAAAAATTAATCGAACAACAGCAATGAATCAATCAGTCAGTCATTCAATGAGTCATTCAGTCACTCAGCCAGTCAGTCAATCAGTGGGGCAGGTCAAGTCAGTCAGTCACTCAGTCAGTCACTAAAGTCAGTCAGTTGGTCAGTAAGTCAGTCACTCAGCCAGTCAGTCAATCAGTGGGGCAGGTCAAGTCAGTCAGTCACTCAGTCAGTCACTAAAGTCAGTCAGTTGGTCAGTAAGTCAGTCACTCAGCCAGTCAGTCAATCAGTGGGGCAGGTCAAGTCAGTCAGTCACTCAGTCAGTCACTAAAGTCAGTCAGTTGGTCAGTAAGTCAGTAAATCAGTCAGTCAATGAATCAGTCAGCCAGTCAACCGGTCTACCACTTACAGTAGCCAGTCAGTCAGTCTATCAGTAACTTAAGTTAGTTAATGAGTCAGTCAGTCCGTCAGTCAGTCAGTCTGTCAGTCGGTCAGTCTATCAGAAACTAAAGTCAGTCAATGAATCGGCTAATCAGTCAGTCAGTGAATCAGTCAGTCAGTCGATCAGTAAATGAATCCACCAGTTTAGTCAATCAGTTAATCAGTGAATGAGTCAGTCAGTCAATCTGTTAATCAGTTAATCAATCAATCAATCAATCAATCAATCAATCAATCAATCAATCAATCAATCAGTCAGCCAAAATACTGATTGAAAAATCGTTGTTTAAAAAAAATAATTTTATTAACAGCAAGTTTGTAGGTGCCTGTTTTTCTTTAAAAGCTTGCATATTGAAAATATAACAGTACCCACAAAGAAAGAAGAAGAAACAAAGAAACGTAAAAATGCACGTGGACGAACAAAAGAAGATTATCTATTGTTTTCATCCACAAAGACAGTCGAAAAGATGTAACATGAAATCCACTGAGTATCAAACTGACCCTGGTTAGGATATACAGCACTGAAAAATTCCAGTATGCCTTCATTTCATCCAGTATATCTTTCATTAAGATGTCGTCATATCTTTGATTGGAGTACACCAAGTGAATGAAAGTTTCATCAAGTTCGTTTGCTACAATTCCCTGTATCACTTGCAGCATCGGAGCTATGCCGGTACCAGCAGCTAACATGCCAATGCGACGATACTGCAAGTCATATCAAACATGATACATGAAATTTAAAAAAAAGAAGATTTGAACCTTTGAAAATAAGATGACATATTCTGTCATCTATGGAGCAACAGGAGGAGTTTAGTTTTTACAGTAAGAAATCAAAAACAGGAGCACCAATTGAGGCAAATTTTGATAAAGTGAAAATTTGTACATCAAGGTGGAGTTGACGAGTTCTACCACATTCAGCCAATGTCCAGGGGCTGCCCAAGTGGTTTAGAACCCCTGTCTGCATCTACAAATGTAGGCGTCCCGATCTCCTGCAGTATAAATGGCTCTCCTTTCACATATTAATAATATTTACACCACTACAACGAACAAACGAAGTAGTTAAACACGAGTCTGAGAACAACCAATTTTCTGTGTCAAAAGTTATCAGTCAAAGATAATAAACTATGGTACTGAATGCTTCAAAGATATGGTACTGTCATGTATGCTGTGCTGTTGTTCATGCAAAAAAAAAAAAAAAAATTGTGTCATTGAAAAAATAGTTTTAAGTACCTTGCTTGGTATGTACGAAAATCTCCCAAATGGTCCTCTCCATTCAATGATGTCCCCCACATGCCAACTTTGAACATAACTTGACATTTTGCCATTGGGATACACCTAAATTAGACAAAAGAGTTTTTGTTAAGTATGTAGTAGAATAAATTAATTATACCGTGGTAAATGTTTTCAACTGGTCTGTTTATGTGAGCAGTTTGAAGTTTGTAGTTGATTCTGTTGACGTAGGCATTATATTACTGTGCAAAGTGAAAAGCTGGACAGAGGTCCTCGCTCCTTCCCGTAACTAACCATCTCATTAATTTTGACCTCTGTATAAAAAATTCTGCTTGATTAAGACTGTGCACAATACTGTCGATATTGCGAATGTACAGGTTATGATGGATTTTCTTTCCTTGCTGGCCCTTGTCTGACCAGCAATTGATTTACCTACAACTTGTGAGTTAGGAGAAGATACATTGCACAGCAGTGGCTCTAATTTAATAGTGAATTATGATATAGCGTGTTAAATGAGTACTTTTTGGGAAGACTTATTACTTTTGTTTGAGTTGGGTTTCTTAGAACATTGTAAATACATTTTAACAGGCTAAAATACTCCACTACAGGCGGCCCCCTTTCTCAAGCCAGAAGTATAACATGGGTTCCTACTGTCTGTTTGTAGTTTGAAAGGAAACAAAATGGTAGAATAGTGGACAGTGTGTTTGGTCTGGGAACTTCTGATGTCCACAACATCATAAAATTTGGATTTGAGGAACATTTTGCTTTACAGAGTAGCTTTTAAAAGAGAAGGTGTGATGCTTAAAATGTCCACTTTGTAATCTCTGTGTAATATGGTGGTCCATTTTATCAACTCATTTCATACAACTTATTTCTGTGCAATCAAAAGAAAGAAAGGAAGACATTTTAATAATCAAGCAAGACAATACCTTGATGAGTACATCAAAGAAGCCATAGCAGTCTGTGGTTGAAACTGGTGTGTACTGCCGAGTGATGGACTTGCCGCCAAAGTTTCCTCTTAAAAATTAAAAAAATCAATACATCAGCTTCTTAATCTGCAACACTTAAACCAATCGACTCAAATTAAATTACAATATACTAAATAGTTCGCATTTGTTAAAAGAAAAAACATCCCGACTGCCATACATGTAGTATCAGGGTAATGTGATGGCAGATTCTACAAAACCTACAATCTACAATCTAGCAATATACTCCCACAAGGGAGGTTGTACTTTAAAAGCACCTTACCATTAAACAACATTTTTTGAAAAGTTACATTTACTTATTTTGTTTATTTATTTATTTTTTATTATTAGTCTTTAATACCGAGACAGTATTCAATGTGCATATATATTTATTTTATCTCTTTACTTAATAATATGTAATACTCACACTTAAATTTACTCTGTAAATAGTCCTACTCGCTACCCGCCTAGATTAGCGTTAGCTATTTGCGGGCTAGCATTGTTCTGTATTAATTTGATATTCACTTAATGATAAACTTGACTTGACATGCCCATTTTTTTTTTCTTTTCTGCGCTAAGTCTTACACATTGATTAAAGTATTGTTATTAAAGTGGTACTGACGTTGCAGGCCCGTTAAGGCAGGTTTTTTTGTGGGAGGGTGCGATACAAGAAGGAGATGGACCAAACAAGCACCTGAGGTGCGAGCCTCTCGGGGGTCCAGGGGCATGTTCTCCCTGTAAATTTTGAAAATAAGGTTGTCAGAGACTGCATTTCGTGCATTTTGAAGGAAGTATGATATGAAAACAGGCAGCCAAAAGTGAACCTAAAAACGTGGATAATTTACTCAAACTTTTCAACTTCAAAATGGATTTTTTTTTTGGCTCAGAGACTACTTTACGAATATATATTTACCGTTTTAGAGAATAAAGTCACTATTTTAAAAGAACAAAAATACATGTAGAAATTAAGTGAATAAAAAGAGAACTATACCCCGCAGGCTGTGGGAGAAGGAAGGGGGGGGGGGGGGGGGGGGGCCACCCATCGTATTTTCCTGTTTTATGGTCTGCGCACCCCTGACTTTGAAATCAAGAGAGAGCTGTGTAACGAGGACAAACTCAATCGCCTAGTAATGATTTGTGCCTAACATATGCATCTAGGAAGTGTCTGCACACCGAAAGCGTAGCAGCAGTGTAGCAAAGTGGTTAGATTGAGCGCCTATACATAACACTTCATCAAATCACCTCATTATCAAATGTTGCCCGACACCTAACCCAAGTGACTTGTTCTTTAGTATATGAAACCTGTAGATGCACGAATCACTCGTCTGAACTGTAACAGACTCAAGTTTAAAGGGCCGAAACTCTGAGTTGCTCAATACGCTTTCAGTCAATTGCGAAGGTTCATTAACATTTTCCCCAGATTTAATTCTCTCGCATTCTTTTCTCCATTTTGACATTTCTTCCTCATAAATGTCAAACACACACGGAGTACAGCCAGTACCACAACAATTGCTGTCTTCAGGTTTCTCTGGCGGCTCAGGTAGATTGAGACAGATGTCCTCACCGGAAATCTTTGCACTAGTTGCCGTGGAAACGGGCACACTGTTTGTCATTGCTGTCTGTTTGATACCCTTAAAATGAGACTCACTGTGAAGAAAATGCCCCTCCAGTTTTCCTTAAGCTTCAGTTTCTGTTCTGTTAGCGACATGACAATTTCATGCTAACAAAATTGTCACCACTAAAACTGCAACTGTCGATTCTTCGATTGCTCTTCAAACAGACCAAAAAATAGTCCTTACAATCTCCTACCAAGATGCTGTAATTGAAGTATTAGAGCCTTTTCTTCTTGAATAATACCCCGAATATCTTTTGATGTTTTAGTTTCCCGTTTCTGAGTGCAGTTCTGACGCCGTTGATTTTCTTGTCGAACAGCTAGAGCTGCTTGCAAATGGCTCAACTCCAAGCAATAAGGAAGTCCACCAAGAAAATCCCTCAGAACGTGAAAGCTTTGATCTGTTGTCCTTTTCAACTCGTTTTCTTTTTAAGTCCGTTTTCCTTTGGTCCGTATTTTTATGGTCATCCATTATTTATCTTCAGCCGTCGAATGAACACACGTCCGCCATATTGCTCACTTCTGAACCCTTAGGGATTGGCATGGACTGATCGTTGGTCTGGACACACGGATCAGCATGGATTGATCACTAACGGCAGTGCCGGTGTCTTCACTAAATCCCCGCAAGAACAAATTTACTTTTATAACAAGCAAGGCTGTTGTCAAAAAAGTACAATTGCTGATGCGCTGTACTCAACGTCGCAGTCATGATTATATTTGAAGTGAAGTGAAGAGAAGTGAAAGTGCTGGACTAAATGACTGACCCGATAATCTGACTACCTTACTAACTAAATGCAAAGATGAATAGATAAATGGATGGAAGTGGACTAAATGAAGCTAAGAAGTTTGTGCAAAATATAAACGTTTGCAATTGGTAACTTGGTAAATGTGAACGTCAAACGGACGCTCAAACACACGTCGAACAAGAACTCAAATTTATAAGCACAACTTTACTGTGTTTTAATTTTGTACTTATTGCAGTTGTCTGCATGGTCTTTCTATGAATCAAATACTCACATCTTGGGAGGACCTCTTTGTACAAGCCTTTGACTTCCTGAGGTTTCCTCACTACTCGCTTTTTTTAGTATTGTGATACGCAGTTTAAAACTTTATGTTGTGATATATGTAAAAAAAATCTGAAACTTACGTAGAATTTCTAACAACTTTTGTTGTACTTTATGTACAGTACAAATGTTTCCTCAGCGTAAATCGGTGGTACACTGTAGTAGTGGTAAATTAAATCTAAAACTGGAGAAAACCAAAGCCACTGAGTAATTGGCACAATTGAAAACTACCAGCTCCCAGCATAAGCGGCTTCATACCTCAAGTTGGTTAGGGCGTCGCACCGGCATCGCGAGGTCACGGGTTCAAACCCCATCATAGAAGTCCTGAATTTTTCAGGCTTCTCTTCGCAATTACTCAATTACTACAATTGCGTTCATAACTGCGAGGATCATAGCTTCACCTGATTTCATATCCGCAGTTAGATATATGAGTCATTTCATACATCATTTCGTCCGATCCGTTGAAACACTGGAATAGTTTGAATGAAAGAGTAAAAGTAGCAAAGGAATTTTACACGTTTCGATGTTGTCATTGCATCGTTCTTAGTGACAAAAAAAAATCAACCTGATTAGTAAATACAGCCGAACTCGTACTGATCAGTTTAAAATCCCATTCGCTATTTATTTTTATTTTTTGGAATTTTAAAATAAATATAAGGAAGCACGTTTTGAATTACGATAAAATCTAACTGTTTTCAAATAGACGATTTTATATTTGAAGAAATGTTTTCAAAAATTTTAACTTTAGGGCGGTTTAGATTAAGAGACTGTATGAGATAATTTACGGTAAGAATATAATGGAATGCCCTATAAATCACTTGCATCAACTTTGCGCCTACCGATCGCGAAGCATCACCAGTTTCTATAGAAACCAACTCCATCACGTGCACACACGAACTCCGCTTTATCAAAAGTGACACTCCCTTTCATTTCATAACCATGATCGATTAAAAGCTGATTTGTCGCACGAGTGATTAGAAATTAAAAAAATACTTGTTTCGATAATTGCGTGCAAACATGAAAGCACGTCCTAAAGGCACGGAGGAAGGTCATCAGCAAATTGACAAGTTCACTCCGGCTTATCTCAATCCCCCACCAGCACGGCTTTTATCCACCGCTTTTAAATATTACGCATTTATGAAGAAACCAGATCAAGGGCCTCCATATGCCAGTTGTTTGAAGACCGGATAACTTTATCCGGTGAATAAGACAATATCCAGCAGCTTCAGTCTGTGTCTTTCCTCTCCGGCTGCGTAACCATGAACGTGCACACTCTAGGCACATCTAATAAAGGGTGTGTGCGAACACCTTGGACAACGTTGAACGCGAAGTATATTTAAATTTTTACATTCTGGATAGTGAGTGACCTATCCACTGGGTAGAGAGTTATAACAGCCTTGGAACAACTGAGGCCAGAACTTTTGATCAATGATAGTGGGTGCGACCCACTGGACTATCACTTCATGTGTTGCCACATTTTGACGTAATCTGTTATCTACCTGAACAGAACCCCGGCGTGGAATCTATTTCTTAATTTGAATTCAGGTCCCACCAAATTATGCGGGCCAATCAGATTGGGCCTGATGCTCACAACACCTCTGATTGGTTTGCAACCATGCAGCCGCATGAGGGATACAAAATCATGGAGCATGCAGTTAGGAACACAATACAGTCAAGTTTTTTACCGCAGAAATCTAGCAGTAGTCGTTCGATTGAGACTTCTCAGTTTGTGCACTTCTGATAACAAACCTGGTTAGGATTTCTTACGTAATTAAACAAAGTTGACTTCGTTACTGTGGGACAAAAATTATTTGATTATAAGTTGCTCCTTCCCTTGTAGATCTCAAAGACAATTGCAAAGGAGGGGATGGAATTTTCGCTTGATATCACCTATTTGCTGGAGAGACACCCCTTCCTAAATGTAATTCTTCAACCCACTTTTTCTCGCAAATAACAACTTTATTTAAGTGTCAATGGATTTAGCACTAGAGGACTAAAACTGAGGCCATTTTACAGTTGTTTTCTCAGCGACCTAGCCTATGAATGGCTGCGAGGCTGCCGGTGACCCTGCATTGATACAGCCCCCACTGCTTTTATCATGACTGTAAATTGTGTTGTTGTAATTCTAATTAGTCCGTATTAACATTACAAAAGCACGGAGGTTTGTATCAAAACAGGGTCACCGGCAGCCTCGCTTCCATTCGTAGGCCAGGTAACTTTAATAGCTACGACTGCAAAATGGTCTATTGAGGCCCTCTGAACGAAACCAACTCAATCAAATCAACCGGAGTACCCGGCACGGAGAAGAACCCCTCGGAGCAGAGTAGAGAACCAACAAACTCAACCCACTTATGACGTTGAGTCTGGGAATCAAACCCGGGCCACAGTGATGGGATCACTGCGCCACCACTGCTCCGAACTCCATCTGTTTCCCTTGTTTTTACTGGAATTTTAGAATTTTAGCGCAAACTCAGTAATGGTTATTCACTAAAACTGTCTAAAGTCGTGCTGTCGTCATGTCAGGTTTGCAGTAAATCACTAGAAACTCCTGCCATAGATCACGGCACGGTTTTAGTAATGCTTAAGTGGGGTTTTGTGAATGAATATTTCTTTAGAAATACTGACTCCTTATGGTTTTGAACGCGCTGCAATTCAGTCCCTTAAACTAACCACAGAAAATGAAATCAAAAGGTTTTCGTGCGCTCGACCAGTCGGCTCTTCCCAAAGTCTGCGTTTGTAATCTTCTTATGACAACCGCACCTCATGCAGCAAATACGTCATATTGAAGTTCTTATCTAAACAACGCTTGAACTCTCGTTCTCAAAGCACGTAGTGCCTGTCCTGGCAGTACTTGGTACATATCAAATCTAACGAGCTCTTTGTTAAAAGTCGTAAATTTACGAAGTGCGTATCCACGACTATTTTTGCTCGGAATACAGCATCGTTATGGCTTTGGGTTCGTCATATTAGCCAGAACAAGACAAAGGTAACCAGAGACGTATATGTCAAAGGCTCATTTAATTGGAAGATAATTCTAAATAGAGAATCGTTTTCCCTTCTGTAGCATGGTTTGGTGGAATGACAAATAGGCCGGAATAGGTACAAAAACTGTTGGAGCCGCTATTCCCCCAATAGAATTGGTCTTTCGTGTCAAAACGCAGACTCCATGAGATCGCCAGAATAGGAACAAGGGCTGTTTTATATTGTTTTCTCTGATGTTATGGTTTTCCTTCCGTTCTTCTGATAAGCTTGAAAAACAAACATTGGTGCAGAAGTATTTTTCATCATTATCACTTTCTCAATTATATGGTTCAGGATTTATATACCGCGCACATCACAAAGTCTCATGGTGGTTTACAATTCTCTGTTTCTCTAGGGTGAGATCGGAAGTCATCTTGTAATTGATTTCCTCTCTGTAACTCCGCGTGTTCTTTCGCAAATTCAACGCAAAGAATGCTGTTACTCTACTGTTTATAATACTACGAGAAACTGCATCGGCTAGATCACAACATAACACCCAAGACTGAGTTCAAGCACTTAATTATCACGTAATCTGCAATCTTGTTTTCTCAACCGTCTAGTCTCTAGAACCTTAGTTTATTTTGAAATGTTTAGTTTGTTACTCAAACTCCGGAAACTTATAATAAACAAATTTTCATCAACATTATAGAAATGTTCTCTCCTTTTTGAGAGAAAAAGAACAAAAAATGCAACTAAATTTGCACCGATGTCACTTGGGACAACTTCACCGCTTTGTAGCTGCCGTGGAGTTACTAATTATTAACAATAATAGCGGTTTGGAATGCACTGTGATGATTGCAAAAGAGGGCAACTGAATTGGACACAAGATGATTGCATTAAAGTTAAGTACCTGAAGTACAAAAATGTCGCTCATTATCTTGGCATCGCTGTGTCTGCCGCTATCAAAACGCAATCAACTCTTGAGGGTTAAAACATGTATTTCTCGGTTTTGTTTGCGAACGGCCGGTTAGCTTTCTAAAATCCAGCGAAACACTCTCTTTCTCCTCTGTTCTAAACATAGAGGGAACGTTCGAAAATCCAACGTTGCTAAAAGCTAAAAATGAACGAAAGCTCAAGCGTGAAACTACGTACCTCTCACGAGATTACAGCTTATGTTGGAATTCGGAAAAGCAAACTTAAATCGACTAATTTTGGCACTGATTATCTTGGAAATTGGCCTTATCCCAATTTAAATGGAAAAGGACCATCGATATCTCCGAAGATCAAGCATACCGTGTATTGATTCGTCATCATTTATCAATTAAAAATTTACAATTGGATTGCCGGTTCAAGCTTCAGTGAAACCTCAGTAGCTGTCATCTCGTGGCATTTAGTTTACGTTTAGCGAGCCCACGTGGCCGCTTTGGGATATGAAACCTGAGATTATCAACTTCCTGTAAACAGACTCGTGCCAGATGCGCAAAGCCTGCACGGGAAAAATGTGTTTGGTGGATAAAGCAATTTTTGAAAAATTTCCAGTCTTTACTGGGTTGCCTATGGCAAACCCAGTCGAGGTCTGCGTTTAGTTTGTTTGTTTTCTCTTTTTTCTTTGTTTTCTCTTTTTTAGTTTTTTTTTTTTCGTGTCGGTAAAAGTCTTGCCTGTCACTCCCCTGGTAAGTGGTGTCTTTGTGCATAGAGCCTTCTGCGCGTATTTTCTTAGGATCGAGAGGGTAGTGGAACTGCGTAGATTTCTCTGGTGGACACAGTAGAATCATTAACTTAGCCTGCAATGGCGTCGAAAGTCATGTAACGCGAATGGCGTTTTAGTGGATCCTTAAACAAAATATACCCTTACGGAGCTCAATAATGGAAAGTCAGTTGGATAAACTAGGCAGGAATCTCAAAAGCGACGAGTACTGGACATCGAGACGACAACAATCTATCGCCCGTCGAGACGAAATCAAAGTGAGCTGTATTTACCTGAAGTACATGGTAATTAGACACGATTGAGTTTCTTGTCTTCACGCACGTAATGAAATAGGAGAAGGTTTTCGCCTCTAAGAGCAAATATGTTGTCGCTGGAAAAGAATTCTGTGGTATTTTCTGCCTTTGTGAATTATAATATCATGTTGTGTATTGAATTTTCGAGCTTAAGGTTGAAATGTGATATGGGAGAAGTTTTTTAGTATTGCTCTGTAAGCAGGAAGGGTTCACAGGCCTGTTGGAAGCGTGCTTGAGTTTCAACAAAATGAGCCCCAAAATCAGTGAAAACTTGTGACGCAGATGAATAATAAAGTAGCTGCTATTTCCAAAATGATGGAATTACCTGGTGATAAATAACGTCGCACGCGTCTTGGAGAGTAAATTTTGACTTTGCATAAACAAGAGTTGGGCGATTGTGATCTTTGTTTTGACTTCGCTCATTTCAGTGTCAAACTTTATAACACTTGACAGAAAAAGAAACTTCCAAAAACCCGGTATCTTGCCAGCATTTGACACAGATGCTTCACTGTTTGGCGAGTAAACATGCCGCGGTAACTTAATCACGGCGCCCGCTGAATTCCGGCCATGTCACTTTCGATTTTGCAATTTACTTGAACGTAGCAAAAATCTCCCAAAATGTTTGTCGCTGATCGTAACTTTTTATATTCTATATTCACGGTTCAAAATTAATGTTGTTTTCATGTCGTAAATATTTTATTCTCGATCGACCGTCCCGGAAACTTCCTTCTGCTCTTTCTAAAAACTGTGTATCAATAGTTATTTGCTTTTTCATCAATATTTGTTTTGCATAAAGCAAGCAAACAAAATCTGTACCTTGCTGAGTTCGCATTTGTTAGCGTTAATAGTATTTTCGGTCAGATGCTTCTGTTTTTTATGAGGGGTTTATTGTTTTCGTCTCCCATCCTAACACTAACCCTGCTGAACAGGGCTTGACTTCAGTGAAGTTTAGTATTACAAAGCTGTCAGATGCTCAGAGGGCACACTTGTGGTGAAAAGAAGTTGTGAGGGAACTTGAAAATTATCAACATGTCAGCCCAGAAGCCAATGTTTCTCGCTTCTCTTTTATTTGTTATTCTTCAGAGACTGGAATGCTGTATTTCAATACCACACAATTCAGTGCCTTCTGATTTTCTGTAGCACGTACCACAGGCAACCCAGTGTATGCTTCACGAAAGCATCTCGTTTGAAATACACTGCAAAATTTTCGTGCATTTTCATTTTTTATTTAGCTTAGTACATAAATGAGTATTTGCGGCTATGTGTAGAAAACTACGTTAAACTATTAACCCTGTGGATTTTCGCTCACAAATCTCCACATTTCTGTATAAAATGTATCATTAACTTGTATTGTTGTGTGTGTGGAAATAAAGAAACCTATGAGGAAACGATTCGTTTTAAGTGAAAGTGATCAGCCTTAGCAGTTGCAAATAACAACACTGAACAACGACAACAATAACAAATAAGCCTGAAAAATATCGATTCGGTCGACGTAATATCGATACCGGTGAACTTGAGGCGTTTTCGATACATATTCATTTTGTCACAATTGCTGGCGTGTTGGAAGACTCAAAATTAATGAATGAATGGATTAAATAGTCAATAACTTCAGAATAGGCGCCATCCCATAACGTAATGACGAGACATACATCAGCAACCACCATAGGAGACCAGATTTTAAATGCCAAACCGTATTTGATATGTACAATTGTTGCGGAGGGAGAGTGGTTAGCTACTTGATTTTTCAGGGGAGGGGAAGGAGAGGACACAAGCTGAGGAATCGAACGAATCGTCCCTTAAGTTCCATTTTTATCTATTGTTTTCATTTTCAAGATCGACTTCATTCGAAGTGAAATGTCATAAGTATGACTTCAGTTGTGTAATTTCCCATTGGCTTTGCTTTGGCATCGTTTAGTGGAATCTTCCTTGAGGAATTGCCCATGTTTTAATAACTCACTGAAGTCGTTCTAATTTGGTTTATTCAACTCAACAGAATTAATAGTGTTTGCACACCTAATCTAGCATTTAATACAAGATATTATTATTTTTAATATCTAGACAACATTATTGGCTTACCTCGTCTTATGCGAAGATATCATGTTGATATTAAATTCATTTAACTTAATATACAAACCAGATTAACATAATATTATCATCAACCACACATGATGTCAAGTGCTGTATCACTGTTATGGTGTTAAAAACGCACTCAAAAGGAAATGCGACCTCCATAACCGAGCAAAAATAGCTCAGTAGAATTCATGACACTTCAGAAGCTATGTCAAGAGAAATGACCTAGTGTAACTGGTGACGTTTTCTCTGCCTCACCGAGAAAACACTAATCGTTCTCAATGTGAAAAAGATTATTCATCGAACATTATTCTCAGAGCCTTTAAACTTTGCCGATCCAAGATGCCCTTCGACACAAACACCAGTGTCAGCTAGTGTTGTTCTAAAAGAAATTAGGTAGACATTTGGTAGTTTAATTAACTGGCTGCATGTTCAACGGGACATTGTCATTGTCCCAACTCGGGAGATAAAAAAAGAGAGGAAAGGAGGAAATAGCACGCTTCGTTATAGGAGTCCATCTTAATCCTGACCAAAAGGTCAGGTTTGAAAATTATTTATTTTTTGCTTATTTATTTATTTATTTATTAAGTGGTTCTCATCGGGCCAATGACTAGCAAAAAAAAAAAAAAAAAAAGGCCAATGGGAAACAAGATATCTTGGGGATCAAAGACATTTTGGGGGGGGGGGGGGGGGGGAGGTGGAGTAAGGAGGATTTTAACCCTGCATGTTCCACGCTTTTGTGTGGAACATGCAGGGTCGAAATTTAAATTGCGAACATGGAGACAGAAGAGAGTTTTAAAAGTTAAAAGGGAGGGAGCCTGTCAATGATTATGTTTAATGAAACCGGCGTTGTTTGTAACGATCTTTTGTAGTTTAGAAAGAGATTAAGATGGAGCTCGAGTGCTTTATGCTATCATGTTAAACGTACGCAATCTATCATCGAGGAATAAACAATTTGTCAAAAACATTCGAGGAAGTCTTCACATAAAGTGTAGTTAACGAGATCATCAGGTTTCAACAACATCCAATACAATCTTCAGGAACAATCGAAATTGTCTAAAACTCTTGTGATCTTGTCTTTGCAGAGTATAGCGACTGGCCCGTTAGAAGTTGTTCTATGATTTGACGTCTCATTGATTGTCCACTGCATTCTTTCCATCCGGCGGCGGAACCTTTTTACTTTTTTCCCCAAGGATTTCACCGGTAGGATTAAGGAAGTGGGAACTGTCTTAGTTTCGTGTATGTGTGATTAGTCGTTAATTGACTGTTTGCGAGTTTTCCATCTGAAAGAACATCAAGTCAACACAACCAAGAACGAACAGAAATAGGTAGTGGTGTCATTTGGACAAGCCTGGATTATTTGATCACGGTTGTAGTTTGCGATTTAAATTTAGGGGATTCAATCAGGCGTTAATTAAGGATACTACCTGAAGAGTTCCTTCAAGAAGCAATGGAAGAGATAGATTATATGGCTGATTATACTGGATCTGGTCAATCAGAACCAGTTGAGTCATTACCGGAGATTGATACAAAGTTACTGACGATTCAAAGTGCTTGGTATTCATTCGTACTGACACTCGGGGTCGTAGGAAATTTGTACATTATTTTAACGGTCTGGTGCCGAAAAGACATGGCCTCTACGACCAACTTGTTCATAGTCAACTTGGCGATCAGCGACTTGGGAATATTGCTGATCTCTCTTCCTGTCTCATACATCATGGAATATTTTATGTGGCCGTTCGATAAACTGACCTGCCAGATCTTTGTTCCGCTAAACGATGTGTTTTTCTGTGTGTCAATATTTACTCTCACTGTCATAACACTGGAGAGGTTTCGAGTGGTCTGTAGACCTTTCAAGCCAAGGATCTCCGTAAAGGAAGCTAAGATTGTAATAGTGATAGTGTGGATCGTTTCCTATCTCGCTGTTGGCTTCCCTTTGTCATTTCTAATGAAAGTCGAAGAGACCACTATCGGTCGCAAATGCTTGCTCAAATGGCCCGGCGACCTTGAGCGGCGACTACACACATGTTTCATCGCCACGCTTATAATCGTACCGTTGCTTATAACAGCTGGTGGATACGCGGCCATTGTGGCAAGTATGCGTCGCCAAAGCTCGCGTATCCGTACCAGAGCTAACTCCATCAGCTCGGACACCATTGCTTTTCGAAGAGACGTGCTTCAACTGCAAGGCAATGCGAAGCTCATCAAGATGCTTCTGTTAATTGTGATTGTGTTCTGGATTTGTATGTTACCATTAACTATACTGGCTTTGGCAGCCGAGTTTGGGAGCATCGACATCTCGTCTAAAGCGGAGCAAGGACTCTATTCCTTCTTTATAGCGCTTTTTTTCAGCAACAGCGCTTTCAACCCCATTGCCGTTTATATTATGAGCTCTGAACTGAGACAGGGGTTGTATGCTTTCCAAAAGAGAATTTCAAGCCAGTTTTGCAGTCAAAGTCAAGGCATAAAACAAACTCAAGTTTTAGTACAAACAGAACGTTTGTGCGATGTCTAACTGAAAAAACGCGGGATGTCATCGCAAGAACACGCTGTATTTTTCAAGGTTGTAAATAATTTTCCTGACATTATAGCAGGACCCCTGCTGTTTTCTAAAACTACA
The DNA here is from genome assembly GCA_949126865.1 of Montipora capitata. Taxonomy (NCBI): domain Eukaryota; kingdom Metazoa; phylum Cnidaria; class Anthozoa; order Scleractinia; family Acroporidae; genus Montipora; species Montipora capitata. Next base: position 26,420,738 of record OX421457.1, on the reverse strand, counting down.
AATAAAAATTAAAGTCTACAGGATCCCGTTTCTCTTGCGAAATTCACTTTCATGGGCATGTCAAAACAGACTTATCGTTAATTGTTTTTTTCTTTCAATTTTCGCGTGGCTCAATTAAAAACAGTCCTTACAGAATTCAAAACCGCAAGAAACTGCGCAGAAAGAATTTCTTGATATGTCAAGAGATAAAATTCTCTTCATAGCTTTCGCTGTTGTGTGAAAACGCACGTAAGACCTTGATGAAAAGTAATTGAAGAAGGGTGTAAGATTCGTGTTTACTGCATGGAAGTAATGTGATAGCTATTTCACGAAGTTCTGCTAAATGGATATTATCCCCCATAAAGGGAAACTAAAGAAAAAAAAAAAAAAGAATCGCGACAAAGGAAATGTTTGTTTTCATCGCGGTCGAATAAATAAATGCAAGCCTTCCCACAGTCCATTGTTCAATTAGGTCAACTGCTCAAATATCAAATATCACGTCTCTTTATAAGTGAAAACAACATTCCATGGATAAGAAAGATTTTACCAATGCATTTGACTTGAAACGGATAAATCAATATATGCAAATGTTCGGAACCCTTGCCATTTTTCCAAGTTTCCTACAGACCATATTCGCTTGTACATTTTGTTTTCCCAATTCAGATCATATGACGATACTCCGGAGATTCAGGGTCCTTTCTTTGTCATTAAAAAGAGTGCATGCAGACATACTGATATTTGCATGCACTCTTTTTAACGTCCAAGACAAAGGATCAAATCTCCTTAGTGTTATCACATGATCTGTAATGGGAAAACAAAATGTACAAGCGGATAAGGTTTGAAAGAGTGCTTATCGAATAGGAGAGTTACAAGTCCCGGTTAGGGGAATCTTAAACCCCCCGGGTTCCTTCGGCTGTGGCATTTTAAAAATTATTGGTCTCTACAGCGACTCGTCCTTGTTGAAAGCGCGCCCAGTCAACTATCCTTCCGAGTAAAAGCACGACTCAGCGGAAAGTACAAGTAATTCTTTCCTGTCTTAAAGGAGGTAGAAGAGGAGAGGTTGCCAAAAGCGATACGCCATCTTTCCACTTCCGGTGTACAAGTAGTGGTAATTATCTTACGTTAGCAAATAGTATACTTTTTGTGCTCAACGAATGCAAAAAGGCACGAAGGTGTTTTTATGTTAGTAGACGGACGAGTACTCAATGAACAGTAGGCGATAGTAAACAAAGGTCTTGCCTATTCAGTTGGCTATTTTCTAGGTCTTTGAGGAACGGTTTCACAGGAGATACAAAATACACTTACTGAACAATCATGGCCGGACCTCAAAAATCCTTAAAATAGAGCTGTTTTCAAATCTTATTCAATGGAAACAGACGTTGTCAAGAGGTAAGATTATGTGTCTTCCAAGTGTCTTTTAAAATGGACCCGAAAAGATGAGGAAGAATGCGAGAGCTTGCCAGTATTAGATCAAATCAACTTTTGGTTTTTCAGTTTAGGGGAAAACAGGAGTTCTCGGCAAGAAATTCCACCCCCCCTTCCCGACAGAGCAGAATAGAGAACCAAGTAACTCAATCCGTCTCTGGGCCGCGGAGACGAAGGGGGTGTGCTCTTACCACTGAGCCTACAGCGCGTGGGTAAGGAAAAAAAGCATTGTCCTTATCTTGAGTTCCAGGTACACAACCTTGTTTACAACAACAGGTGCATTACTTCGCCCTTCATAACATCTTTCCCAAATGCGCGGGCTAAAAAGTTCAACATTCAATCATCGCAGTTTGCTTTGTTACTGCCATTTATCATATTTGCGACAAAGAAGATCAAAATCGTCCAATCACAACGCTGGGTGCGACATCTCGAGATAAGAGTTTCAAACCGGGAAATGTTCACAAATCCAATTTACCAAGAAGAAAACTGGTTTTGCGGGCTGCAAAATCGCATCATAAGGCAGATAGTGTAGGACATGTCTTGGCTGAATTTTCGCACGCTTAATTCGCAAACACTATACGCGGAAACGTGAAATTGCATTGCGTTGCATCACGTTCGCCCATGGATGGTAGTTGTCATAAGGGCTTAGACCACATGAGATACATCATAGAAAGAATATCTTAAAGAAATGACTAACGCACGTGACTAGACTGAATACCTCACGTGCAGAGCCGGCGAGAAAGATTCTGAATGCGTGGAATGTAGTTGTGTCAAGGCTTAGCCGTAGATCAGTGTGGGTCAAGGGTGAACGGTCGTAAAATACGGCAGCACGGGTTTGCCAACATTCCCTTTGTTGAGATGCTCAGGTAGAGTTCTTCGGAATGTGAATATAGGCTGTTCAATGAAACATTTGTAAATGACACTAGGGCATACTACTATAAATTTACCCTAATGAGGGAAAGACTGGTTGATAAATAACCCTATGAATCCTTCGAGTAAATTGTAACAAAGCGAAGAAAGTGAAAAAGACTTTATAGAACTTTATAGAGTGAAAAAGGGAAGGCGATTTTCTACAATTCTCTTAGACTATATAAACAATATAAAGAATAAGTATGTGGCTGCTGTTGGTCAGAGATGATTTTTGGGATCTTTGGAAAAGGTAAATTGTGTTTAGTCTTGGAATTGAGATGAAATCTGTTCAAATCCTGGACTGACTCCCTGTAGTCTACAGTTTCGGACCCAAATGCTGTAACACAGGCCACATTTTCTCCCTTTATCCCTATAGTATTGATTTTCGTTGATTCAGATTGACCAGCCTCTAAACTCAAGGGGATTAGCGTAGGGCTACGTGTTTTCGAGCAAGAACGTGAATTGCCTCCCGTTCTAGGATAGTGTTTTTTCAACGATTTGAGTCATTAAACCGAAGCCGCTTTTAAATCGCTGCTTTATTTAAATCTTTGGTTTTCTGCCAGGCCTAAAGATATCAGAAAACAAGATATCAGAAGACAATTCGAAAGGCCAGCACCCGACTCGGTGATTCTGGGCAATCCAATTTGTTGACACTAGTAATCAAATTCATTCTTTCTAATATTCTTTGTACGTAATTTAAGTACTGATATATTTGTTAAACTAGATGATTCTACTAAATTGGAGGTGCGTACGAGAGCTATAGCTGAAACGACTCGAAAGAGGAGATGGAAAATGAAAATGAGAGGTAAACTGAGGCGGAGGTCGGTGTAATAATGCCAAGTTAGGCGCCATTGACAGAAGAAGCAATGAAAGTTGTGTAGCTCTTACAGGAAGAAACTAAGGGCAAAACTGTGGTTGTTGTAGTTGTTGTTGCCAAAAATGCAAAAATGTAAATCGTTCACTGAGTACAAGTATTGTCTTGATTACCCTTCGTGCGATCATTTACTCGGTACTACTGTCGTGACACCAAGGGAAAATGCCCCTGGTGACACATGATACTATTCGCCAAAGTGACAGAAAAAAGAATTTTACGATGACCTTCGAGTAAGATGTTAAAAGAATAAATATTTTTGAAATTGTATCTTACGACCGAGGTTTTTGTTCAGGAAGTCGTCAGGTTTTAAACATGTCTGCGAGTTTTACGGAATATTGGATTCTCAGTATGGTTAAGGGTTCAAAGTCTAAGCTATTACCTAGAAAAGTTGAAGCAAAAGGAATTTGCAACTTTTTTGCCGTATTCCTGTTCCTAGAGGCCACTGGGAAGTGTCACTTTGCATAATCAATACGCCTTTACATATCTCAGGAAACATTAAAGCTATTTCTGTCATCTTTTCAGAAAATAAACTTTAATAGTCACTTAAAGTGCTACTATGACGAAATTCGCATCTTTCCTATATAAGCCACTTATCTCCTTTTTTCCAAAGATAGTCAATTTTTTTTTTAAATATGCAAATTAGCCAAGCGATGATGTCATAGACTCAAGCGAATTTTGATCAAATATGATGACGAAAGATATCTCAGCCAATTTGTATCAGGAATGAAATTCTTTGCAGTAAGATTGTAAAAGATGTACTCAAGCATACGATTTGGTTACCATGGCAACACACTGGGTTCCAGACCTCCCTAATATTAAAGGCTTTCCAGGCCACTTTGGCATGATCCTGCAAACATATAGATATGTTAGGTCCAGTTTGTGGCCTCGTTAAATGTTTTTCTAGCTTAAGATCACCAAAACATTGAAATCAGGTTGGAGGGGACTGGGAAAAAGTGAGTTGCCATGGGAACCAATTTCTTTAAAGCCGTAGGTGTGTTGCCTGTAGAACTATTATAGCTTACCAAATTTCAATGGTCTCTGCTGCAAATTAACCGGGATGGCTCTACTTATACCCTTGATGTTAATTACATTGAGTTGAGTGAATCCTGTCCCCTCATTTGCATACTTTACACATTTTTCAAACTTAAATATCTCCGCAACCAATGCAGACATTTCCAAACGGTAAACGGCGTATCTGATAAACCTCAAAATCCAAGGGATAAAAATTTGAAGCAGTTTCAATACTTTCAAGCAACGTTCATATTGGAAGTATTGGCACTACAACGCTGTTAGGGAGTGTCCACCTACTCTTGGGTCATCTTGGGTATGAGTTTGGATACGCTTACCTAGATTGAGCCATCAGTGCTGTTGCCAGCGGTTTCTATCTTCTGTGGGTAGGTACTTGATGTGTGAATACATATGTTGTAACAGCTTCTGTGGCAGTTGGGCTCGTGACAATATTGGAGATATCGATAGAAAGGAAAAATACCCTGCGATAAAACAAATAAAGCAACTGTGATGCTCGGAAAATAATGTAGATTTGTTCTTATATGTTACGGTAAAACTCTGGTTTGATTTGTGTAAGAACGAAGAAGAGATCTAGAAAAGCTGAGTGAACGGCGCCGCGAAGGACTATGTTATCTTAAGCCAGTAAGAGTCTAATCCCAATAAGTTGAGCGCGTTAATATGATACAATGATAGGCCGAATGCACAAATGGCGGCCCAAATTTTTTTTCTTTGTGCTAATTACACTCACTAGCCTCGTTTACATGGACAAAATACAAAAGAAATTTTACTTGAGAACGAGGCTAGTCAGAGTCTAATTATAGCACATAAACAAAAGAATACATTTTTTGGCCTCCATGTATGCATTCGGTCTATACGTACACTACTACAATAGACCTGGTAAAGTGTGCAATAATAAAAAGCATATCATAAGTTTTTATTTTTCTTATTTAAACTTCGAGGGTTAAGGGTGTTTTGTTTGTCTGTTCAATCAGCCTTCCTTCATCGACTCTTCATCAGCAAAGGGACAAATACCATTAACATACATGGAGGTTATTATGCTTTACCTCCTACTCTCTTGCTGTATACTGTAAGTTGTATGTGTTAGGGAGTTAAACCAAAGAAAAAAATAGCGCTATTTCATCTAAGGTCTTTTATAAAATGAATCTATGGAGGCCACAATAACAAACTCGGCTCACCACTAATCATTTTTTTTTTTGAAGATACCACAAGCGACACAAACGTTAATATTTATTTTACAATATCGATATTTACTCTGTTTGGAGTCGTATGTCGGAGGATTATTGATTACTCTCTCCTTTGCCAAGGGTGCGAATGTACTGACAAGGGAAACCTTCGTAATTTCTCCAGGCCATGGTTAATTTAAAATGTCTTTTAAAAATTGATGACAAAATACAATTTTTATTCATATAAGAGGAGTCAAGATGGAAGCATGGCAAGTTTTTTTTACTTCCAACTGTGGCTTGTAGTTAATTGAAAAACAAAACGATACTTAAGTTATGCCCGAAAATGTTTACAATTCTTCAATTTTACGGACCCACATTAATTTCCCAAAGCTTCTACTTGATGCCGGACACTTTTTAGTCAAACTATACTTAATCGTGGGACTGACTAGTTATGAAACCTTAAAACCCTGAAAAGCGAGAACAATGTTGTCGCAATCGATGTTGAATTGACCGTGGCAGTACACAACCTTTTGTTTTCGTTTCGCACGGCTTCGCAAATTAGTTGCGCATAAAGAAAGATTTGATTGGTTATCTTCTCGAAACAAAAAAAAGTGTTTGTACAACGTCAAGGCCAAGAATACAGACAAAAAGACTTGTCGAGTTTCAAAACCATCTCCATGCATTAACTATTGTCAAAATACTGAAATAACTTCTTTATCCTTAAATCTTAGATTAAGAAAACAAAGTGATATTATGATTTCTTAGACTTAATACCGGGACGACTGGAACACCTGTTCATGTCAGTCATTTTTTCACACTGCTAGACCATTATTTAAATAATGGCATCTACTTAAGAATTCCATTAACCAAACTGATCCAAAACACAAAGAATCAAAACATTTTAAGAAGGTCATTTTGATTTCAAACTGGTAATGAAGGCCTTTGTTTCTTAGCAAGGCGGCGCAGTTTGTTCTCAGTCGCTAATTGTGCATGGTATGGTCTTCGTCTAAACTTTCAATTAAACTACTTGAAGTCAAATAATATCTTTTTCATACTTCTAGCAGGGGGCAAACGTTATTTCAAGTTTCAATCCATGCTCTTTGAAGAGCATGGATCGAACCTTGAAATAGCGTTTACAGTTTCGTTGGGCGTGAGTTATTAAGGAGTTTTAGCAAGGAAACGACAACGTCAACTTCACCGTCACTTCAAAATATAACTTGGTGCTACCGCAAGTATTTCGCGATTATTCTATCTTGTTCACCTTAAACAATAGGGGCGAACTATCATGTAACTGGATTCATAGGAACGGTTCTAAAGTGAAGATAAAAAGTGAACTATTTTCTGTCATCGTATGCTTACGTTGTCATCAAAACCTAAAAATTGGTGGGTGATTTCACGTTGTTGTTTTGTGGAGTGCGGCAAAAAAATGCACGGAAATTCGTGTTGCACGTGCAGCACGATTATGTTTCCTTCCTTAACCAATAATATTCTTGCTTTGTGGCGTTGTCGTTGCCGTAGCCGTCGTCGTTTACTAAGGCCCCGTCCACACGTATCCGGATATTTTTGACTCCAAAACTTTTTATTTCCGGATTTAAAAATATTTCCACGGCGTTGCTAAAACGAGGGTAAGGGTAAGACCAAGGGTGAGTGTAAGGGTAAGGATACGAATACAAAAAGTATCCTAAACATGCATAAAAGCTAACCTTAGGCCTAATTAGGCCTAAACCAAAGTTTAAGATTAGCTATTATGCATTTTTAGGATACTTTCTGTATTCGTATCCTTACCCTTACTGTGACTCTTGGTCTTACCCTTACCCACGTTTTACTGAGCAACGCCGATATTTCCATCCACACGTAGCGTATTCAAATCGAATTTGCCCGTCCACGCGTAACCGAAACGTATCCGGGTTTACCCTAATCAGGCTCAGAACTTCTCAAGGAAACACAGATAACAGAGAATGCGCCATAAAGAAATTATTGCCCACGGGAGCCATCTTGAGAATTGATTTCACAGTAACGAACTGGGCTCGATCTTGTTACGTCATCAGGATAAAAATATTCCGGATTCAGCGTCCACTCGGTTCCGGATTCATAGGGGATTCAAAAATATCCACTCTGGAAAGTGTATTCAAAAAGTTCCGGATTCGCCAGCAAATTCGTCGGATCTGCGTGGACGGAAGGCGTATTCGGAAAGAAAACGTTTAAAATATCCCGATACGTGTGGACTGGGCCTAAAAGAAGAACTATTAGGGAGCTTAAGCTCGCGCGTTCTTGAGGCGCAGACGGCAACCGGAAGAGAACATTTCCAGTGCCAGGACGGTGGTTTCTCCCAGATCTTTATAATCATCTCTAATGAAGAAAAGACACTTAGCAATGTAAATGTGGTTGTGTGAAGTCAATTCAAAAGGGAAAACAGCTCACTTCCGGTTGCCGTTCGCGTCTGAAAAATGAGCGTTAAGCTCCCCATTCTTCCCCAGAGAAACGGGAGCAAAATCAGTAATAACTACAGCATAGACGAAAGACTGAAGTGATCCTCGTACTTAATAATTCAGGCGGCTTCCACGGGATTCGTTCCCAGCCCATCGTTTCTCTTAGCCAGCGGAGGGATCTGGGAACAAGAATGCGGGATTCGAACCCATGACCTCTGCGGTGCTCTACCAACTTAGCTGTGAAGCCACACAGTTAGTGGAGGCGGGTCGATTTGTTGGGCTCATTTCTTCCCGTGAAAGGACTCAATGAAGTCATTTCACGGGAACAATCCCGACAGGTGACATTTATTGTTTTTCATTAGACGCAGGGCCAACTTCATGCTACTTCAAGGTGTCGTGTGCCAATGAAAAATGTCATGAAATTCGACTATAAAAGAAAACATCGAGTGTTTGCTTCTTAAATTTTGGCATAAACCGTTTTTGTCAGTAGTCTTTATCACTGAAATTCGCAGTCCGTACGAAAATCTGAATTACAGATCAGAGAAAAAGGCGCTAAACGAAAATATCCTCAAAGAGAGATCGGAGATGAACAATAGCATTTTATGAACAAAAGCAAAGCGCGTATTTCGAAGTAAGTACATTTGTTTCAAAGCAAACTTGTTCTATGGACGCGAAAAAAAGCGTCATAACCTCCAATTTTTATTCCTTTTTTTGTTAGTTTAACTAAGGCTCCTTTAAATTTAGTTCGGGTCAGTGGTCTGTAGAAGACGAACGAAATGGTTTAATTACAAAAGTGTTTAGTTCAAAGTGTAAACTCGCAATTTTAAATGACGTTTTCTATTGACGTCTTCTTGACTAGGCCATTGACAATACTTGGGTCGCGAGGACAGGTGTTTTATGAAGTATGTCAAAAGAACTAATTCCTCAGCAGGAGCCGTAAAAGAAAACTACAACTGTATTGTGACGTTCTTGTCCACGCAGGAGTAATAGCTCTGCACGCCCTGCTCGTTTAAAGGAGAGCAAAAGATGAAGTTGTACGCCAACGCGAAATGTGTATTTCTTTATATGCTTTTTTCTTCGCAATTCGGTGTGTTTATTCTGTACGCGTCGATTCTACAGACAACTCCTGGTACATCACTTGGTAGGTAATGAGTTTCAAATTACATAGAAGTTTTGTGCTTGAGGACGAGCAGAAATTATTGGAAGTTAGCGTTAACACCTGGCATGCCTTTCTATGCACATTTAAGACAAAAAACGTTGGGGGAATAACGTAGCCCTTGTGTACACTAAAAAAATAGCGTATTATTGATAATCGGATCGTGGGTGATAGCTTGCTTCACTGACGCGCGTAGAGAATTCTAGAAACTCGATTTATGCCGATTAAGTTTCTTTACAGAACAGCTCAACAATATAATAACTAAATGGAACTCTTATTTTGCAGTGTACAAAAAATGGCAAGTTAAGGGTGGAATGAGACGTCTCTACGTCTCTACGAAACTATAAAGGCTTTGTGTCTGCAACAAAAATAGAAAAATTTGACACTTCCCTTTCTTTGGCATACCGAAAAGGAATCCATCTGTCCTAATAAGGCATTTTTGTAAGATGGAATAACTTAGACAAGAGCTCTTTGCTTCAGCGCAGCATTTTCAAAAAGATACCAAAACGAAATGTAAGACTTCACTATATGGGCCACATGTTCAATACTTTTAACAGCAGTGTGTTTATATTTGCCGCTGCAACAGATTAAATTGGAATTTTCGGAAAGATAGAAAACTTTTTATCTTTAATTTTGAAAAGGGAAACAAACCATTTGCAGAAAAGACAGTCATGTTTGTACAGGTATTATAGCGAGGCAGGTGCGATTATTTGCGTTGTCAGTCCCAAATTGTAACTGCGATGCATAATCAATGTTATCATCATTATCTTTATTCATATGTTGTATAATTATTATAATTATCATAATTCATTGTAAGACATCAATCCAATCATTCTCATACACTCGTTTCATTTTTTTTTACGTTAATAGTTTTTGATCATGAGCTTTGCGAACATGCAAAACGGAGTTATTTACCAGTGGTCGTTGCCAAGTTACGCGTACCAAACTTATGCAATGAGATTCACATTACCTGGTGTAGGCGTCACAAAGTGAACCCCTAACCATGAACTTTAAGGGAACCTCCACTCCGACGAATGAACAATTTTA
>OX421457.1:26398227-26400727 GCA_949126865.1 Montipora capitata | reverse complement strand
CACGTTATTTAAGGGTGTTTAGGGGAATCTTTAGTTAATCATGAGTTTAAAACTAGGAAATGGTAATGAAGAATTCCTTTACTGATAAAATTATAAAGCAAAAACGACCTGGGCGATTTACCATAAACTTGAAAATCTTCGGGCCGACTTGTTTCAAGATTACCCAAATACAATCCGTTCCAATCTTGTCCAATTGTGTCCATTCATGCTTCTCTTTCCTTTTGCTGTATTTCGTTTATGCTGTTCAACTGTTTTAAGTTGTTATTGCAATGTTTCGTTCTACTTTTCGGGCATTTTGGGTGTCATGAAATTGCATCGTTTTGCGTGGCATAGCAAGGAAGGATTACGTTTTTGCAAACGTTGGCCGTGTAGCACTTATATGGCAACAGACTTAACTGATTAGAGTGTAATGTGAAGAGCTATTTTTCCACAACATATGAACCATGTGAGCGTTAGCCCTACGAGCGTTAGTCGTACGACCCGAAGGTCGTGGGTTCAATACCCACCCTGGTCAGAGTTTTTCTCTCGTCCTTGTGTGGGCCCATTTCCATTAGTAGGGCTAACGCTCACATGGTTCATATGGGGTAGAAAACTAGCACTTCACATTACACTCTAATCAGTTAAGTCTGTTCAACATAAAAGTTTTTCAAAATCTCTCTCTTTGGCTTGTAGCTCAAATTGTGTATGCTCGACAGAAATTATGCTGTCACGAAGATTTGATTTCATGTGTGTTGTTTAAACGTAATTTCTGGGCAATAACATGGGTGACAAATTACTCCTTAATTTTGGCGCGAAATTTCAGCGTTAATTTACGATTTCACATGTGAAATTACAATGTTGCCATGGCAACTTTTCCTACAGTGCCAAAATGGCGTCTTATGAACGCAATTTGTCACACATGATATTAATAGCTAATAAAATGGTATGCTCGTGAAATAAGGGAATAATTGCACTTGCGTTTTGTCCACAATCAAGTAATTTACCTAGCCTGAAGACTCGGGAAATCATTTAATTTTGGACAAAACGCGCGTGAAATTATTCCCCAATTTCACTCGTCACCATTTGATGACCCATACTAATGTTAGTTGTATAGCAAGTAGGGGCGAGTAATTCGTAAACTATACAAAATGAACTGCATCGCCGCTGTGACACAGCCCCTTCAACGGATGAGCTCTGGTTATAAATGCGGTACGACCTTATTTAAGGCAGAGGCTTTCCTTTGCCGCAATTACAACTTAACCCTTGCCATTCTCGTTCCCAGCGTCCGCTTTTCTTTTGGTCAGCGCCAAGAACACGGACTCTGACCACAGCCAAAGCAGGAAGTCTGCCAATCATGGACTTCCGGCTCTTCTGCGCATTCTCAGAAATTTGAAGCAATAACGGTCGTCAACGCTGTTAGAACATTAAACCATCTTGCATACACTTGAACTCTTGCACAAACTTTCTCAAGGGATTCTCTCAATACGAAAGGAGAGAGGCAAAATCCTTCTTATGTATGATCTTCTCACTCAAGGAAATCATGCAAGAGTGAATGTGAGTAATACACACAGAACTCCTTTACTACGAACATTACTTAAAAGCGCCTGGCAAGACTGTGTAGTTACATCAATAAGTACTGTTCTTAAAATTTCCGGACGGACTTGTTGTTACTCCTCGGGGGTGAAAAAAGGTTTATATTTTTTTGTTTTTTCGGCAGAATCTCCATCGAACATAACTGCCTACAATCAAAGCTCGACCTCAATCGTAGTCACGTGGGATTCTCTTCGTCCAGACATTTTGGAAGAACACAATATCACAGGCTACAGAGTTAGGTATGCGAAGAAATCAGATGATGAAGAAGAAGGAGATCATTTTCTCTGCACAATTAGTAACACAACAATATTAAAAAACCTAGCAGTGTTCACCGACTACTGCATCGAGGTGGCATCCTTCACACACAGCAGAATGGGCAATCACAGCCAATGCCTCGTCGCAACCACGGACGAAGAAGGTAATAGGCTGATTTACATCACGTTTTATAGCGATTAAGACGAATGATAAGTTGCGCGATCCAGCACTGTAAATTAACTTTAAAAGCAAGGTGAACACACCATAACACCAAACTCGGTGTAGCCATCACGTCACTCATGCGCACAAACCTTTTCACCTGGTTCATTGGCAGCCATGGATGGATGTTTCGGGGTTAGGCTTCATGAGCATTGCAAATGAAATGGTTGTGTGCATGCGTGACGTGATGGCCATACCGGGTTTGTTATGGTGAGTTCACCTTGCTTTAAATGCTATCGTAAATTACCATGAAATAGGCAAGAAAAGCAAGGTGATACACCATAAAACCAACCTGGTGTGGCCAACACATCTCCCATGAATACAACCATTTCACCCGGTTAATTGGCAGCTTTGGGGCACCTGTTCTCATGATCACACATCATCCTGTATGTCAATAGTGGATTTTGATTTTCGATATGGCATACCAGTCGCCGTCGTTATCGTCATCATCATC
>OX421457.1:26380727-26395727 GCA_949126865.1 Montipora capitata | reverse complement strand
TGAAACCATGGTGGATGAATACGAAAATAAAGTAATTGAATGAAAAGCGTTCATTGATTCTGTAAAGATTGAGAGTATCTAGTTGAAAACTGAATTTATGATTTATGTCGGTTTTTTTTACGGCTTTCTGTGTGACCTTCGTGTTGCAGCAGTGATAGGCCATAAATTGTTATGTTATGGGAGGAGTGGTTAGGGAGATTGAAACGGCGTGCCACTGTTTCCGACGCGTCATTGTTATTTCTTTCTTCACCTCGAAGATGTTCGCAGAAAGGGTCTGCTAATTTTGTCCCCGTTTCACCTATGTAAATCTTCTTGCATAGTGTGCATGTTATGCAAGAGATGAAATGATTTACGGGGATGCACGAAAGACTGTAGGCCATTTTGACGGATCGTTTTGGTCCTGAGATTTTGCTTAGGTTTTTAATGAAACGCGGGCAAGACTTATCGTGCGCGCGCATTTGAAAATTCAAGGTTGACTGTCATATTTTCAGGAGAGCTTCTTACTAGAAAGTTTCGTACGTTTTGGTCGCGTTGGAATGATACAAGTGGTGGTAGAGAAAATATTTTACTGGTTTTGGGATCATTGTGGAGAAATTTGAAGCCTTCGGTGAGAATTATGTTTTTTACTGTGGTTGTTAGGCGAGGGTGAGTCAGTGGAATTCTCTCGTTTTTTCTTCGCCGGAGAAGTTTGTTGCGCGGTCTGCCGATCGATCACTTGGACACGACGTTTACTTGTGTTTAGAACAAAGTCGGTTGAGTCAAATAAATGTTTCCAATTTCTTAGACACAGATACCTCTGTGATGTCGACTGTTAACTTAGCCTTATCAACTAGTTTGACTATAACTAGTGAACACGATTAAGTGTTAACATTCCTTAAAATCGATTCGTTTTGTTCTACAGTCCCGAGCCATCCGCCACTAAATGTCACCGCTTTCAACACAAGCTCCAGTAGTCTCTATGTTCAGTGGACTTCCATACCATCGGAATTAATCCCTGGGATTCTCTTGGGCTACCGATTGTTTTATTGGAAGATTGGAGAACCTTCTTCGGTTAAGGACGTCCGCTTCAACAACAGTGTGCTGGATGCAGAACTAAAGGATCTTCAAGAGCACACAGAATATTGTATACAGTTGGCTGGCTTTACTAGAATTGGAAATGGCAATCGTTCGGAGTGCTTTAAAGTGACTACCGACATTGGTGGTGAGCCAGATATTTCTATTCCAGTGATAGTACTAAATTAGCAATCAGCCCACATTCAGGTTGTCTGCTTTAACAGATATAAATTGGCAAAATTTGGCCTTTGGGATGTTTCAGCTTTAATGCATCCAGTATGCCATTATTGGCCTTCAATATTTCTTTTGTCAACCAGAAAGTCATCTACCGGTGGTTGACAATTCTGAGAAAAGGAGCACAGCGAGATCAAGCCATTTAGGTCAACATGTTAACGGCACAAATCTCTAACAAGGCCTTCTACTTACCTTGCAATTACCAGGCTCAAAGTACATCATATATACGGACATAACTGGAAACCCGTGTCTGTGAGTAATCATCGGAAGAAATCAAATTGCCTTCCTTTAACTGTTGTTGTTGTTGTTTTTTTTTTTATTACAATAAGGGGATGAAGTTTGGCATCTATCGGTGGTTGAACATTTAGATTGTGAGGTATCGATTTTTATCCAGTCCGAACAAGTCCAACCTCGGATGGAGGAGAAAAGAGAGGGCAATTTTAGTGCGACTTTGTGAATCGCAAATTATGACGGACTCCCTTGATTGTATAGGAAATCTCGCGATTCCGATTATGCTTCGCTGCCATCTCGATTACGTTTCGGAAATTAACGGGTACGAATGACATTTCGAAAGTTCTCAAAATTGGTCGAGCCTATAATATTTCGCTCTCGGTAGCTTGCGTACTTGCCATGGTAACTTAATTGGGACTCTAAGGAGTACTATTTGTGAAAACATTGTTCTGCTTTCTGGTGCAATTCAACCAGAATCGATTGTTGAAATCCGTGATTTTGTTAACATAAGTAGTCCAACATCAAATCTTAAACAGCGCATTTACAATTCATCAAAGCTACTAATAAGAGTCAATATATATATGCCAACAGCATCGGTGACATTTTAATCAAGGCAACTAGAGGCCGGGCCGTATGGTCAAATCCGTCATTTTGAAGTAGGTAAACAGAGTGCCGTGGTTTCCCTCATTGCCGCAGATCATTAAATGCTAGAGCAACAATTTGACATTAAAAGCTTTATCGAAACACTACATTTCTCTGTTTCAACGACTGTTCAATTCCCACTTTTCAACATGCCGGACGGTTTTACCGTAAAGTGGTCTATTGAGTTGCAAACATGGCATACTTACTTTGATCCAGCAGCCGGTATGTGTTCCCTCCATAGTCAAATTCCACAAATCCCCAACCAGTGAATTCCAGTACGTAAGCACAGTGTTCTGTTCAATTGTAGAAACAGTCGCCGTTCCTGAAACAGCTGCTGTAGAAGCTTACAGTCCAACCTCCATAAAAGTAACATGGACGCTTCCTGCCGAATCACAAGGCACTATCAATGGATTCCACCTGCATATAAAGGAAAAAGAAAGTTTGTCCCAAGAATCAGAAGTCCTGTTTGAAGATACTATAGCGATAACAAATGCTTCACAAACTTCCATAGTCATCAGAAACCTTTCCATATTCACAAAGTACGAGATACGAATGGCAGCGTACAATACTAAGATCACTGGAAATTACAGTTCTCCCATTTTTGCTGGTAAGGCGAATTTACTTCCGTAAACCAAAGATAATCAAGAACCACCCATTTGACGAGGTTTTAAAGCACTGCGATTTGCTTGTGTAGTATTTATTATTTCAAATGCCCTGATGTTTCACGTATTGTCATCACAGTCATATTCATGCACAAAAACAATAGATCTCTCATTAGCTTCTTTTGTTCGCCCACGCGAGCAATTACTATCATGATCATTATCTGTGTCTCTAGAGATTAGTTGCAGATCTTTTAAAAATTAATTAAACAGATACACACACCTTTGACCGCCTGTACGCTAAAGCCCTGGCCAAACGCTCGCAACATTTCAACGCAATATCTTGCGACATTGTTGCATGATGTTGCGACATGTCTTAAACGGGGTGGCCAAACGCACGCAACATTTTCATCATTTTCAACGCAACATGTCAATATTCATGTGTCCCAGGCCCCTGGCGCGCAAGAAGTGGACCTAACGCGCATGCCCTAGCTCAACAATGTTGCGTGAACGTGGCCAAACGAGTACAACATCATGCAACATCCAAAATGTTGCACGAAAAATTTGACCGTTTTCAAATTCTCATCTAACATGTTGCAACATATCGTAACAGGGGTGGCCAAACGTGTGCAACATGTTGTGCCCAACAATGTTGCAAGATGTTGCGTTGAAATGTTGCGAGCGTTTGGCCAGGCCTTAAAGCTCCCTTTGGTCCACGGAGATCTGGACAAATTTCTCTAATGTGGCTCTCTTTTTGTCCGCAAACGAACGGCTTCTTTTTAAGGCCTGGCCAAACGCTTGCAACATTTCAACCCAACATCTTGCAACCTTGTTGGGCACAACATGTTGCATACGTTTGGCCACCCTGTTGCGACATGTTGCAACATGTTGGATGATGTTGGATCAAATTTGAAAACGGTCAAAATTTTCGTGCAACATTTTAGATGCTGTATGATGTTGTACTCGTTTGGCCACGTACACGCAATATTGTTGCGCTAAGGCATGCGCGTTAGGTCCACTTCTTGCGCGCCAGGGGCCTGGGGCATATGAACATTGACATGCTGCGTTGAAAATGATGAAAATGTTGCGTGCGTTTGGCCACCCCGTTCAACACAGGTCGCAACATCATGCAACAATGTTGCAAGGTGTTGCGTTGAAATATTGCGAGCGTTTGGCCAGGCCTTTAGCCATGGAAATGTAAACGGGACCGTTTTTAAACTTAAGTACGTTGTGGATGGGACAAATCTCGTTTTTTTCAAAGTGGATAAATCTGTCGGGGAGGAACTTTGTTTGGTGGGAGATACAATTCTTCTAATTCTCGTTAAGCACCAACGGGGGACAGAAGAGACAGCTATCTTATCGTATCGTATCGTATCATATCGTAGAGAGCGTTAGATCGTATTGAATTGTATCGAAGACACAACTAATATCGATTCTTACTTTTTGATCAAAATTGCCGACCAACGATGGTCGAGTGAAGTCACTATTCTGAATTGGGAGGGTTTTCTCTTGGTACTTCAGAATTTCTTCTTCCTCACTGGAGAATCCAAATTTCAGTTCACTTGAATTGTCCGGTGCCATGTATAAATTATTCTGACTTGTGTATAAATGATAAACGTAAACACTCTAATTTTGAGCCGGAGCCTCATCAAATTAAACTACGTTTCCGGTCTTTTTTTTTTGGGGGGGGGAGGGGGCAATCTTCGTTAGTTTTCGTTAGCAAGAGAAGGAAGAAGCATTCATCTGCATAAAGCATTTCTGTTCTGGAGGTAACGTGATAGTTAAAAATGGCGGTCTAAGATGTGATTCGTTCGAATATCCGGCGAATAGTGCTTTGAGCTCGATACACCCCTGCGGTGTACTCGGTGAAACAATACTAAAGCATGAGAATAGCCGGGGCGTTTTCAACCAACCTCTAGAGACACCAATCACAACAGAGAAATGTACGACTTCTGGTGGACGAACAAAAGGAGGTAATGAGAGATCTTTTGTTTTCGACCACCAACATGGCGGCGATAACGTTAGGTGAAAACCACCTAAGAGCAACCTCGTTCCCAGGGTTCCTGGGAACGAGGTTGCTATAAGAGGTAAGACAGCTAATCCGCCTCTGCCCCACGATAACTTTTTGTGTTTTTATTTTTTTTTTACCCACAACCGCATGGTGCAATTTCAGAGCAACTGACCAATAGAGTCAAATGAGAGAAGTGATCCTCGAATTTAGCTGGACAATTTAAGCAATTGTCGCTTAGATGTTGTTGGTCAAATCCGTCATCAGGTTGAATCCGTTTTTACCTGGTTAAATTGGCGATCCTAAATTTAGCAAGGTTGAAAAAAAAAGTGTCTGAGAACACATATATCTTCCATCTTAAAAGTTTCTGTATTCACACACTTATCCATTCAGTCTCAACTTTACCCCCACCCCCCAAAAAGAAATGTCTGAGAACACATATACCTTCCATCTTAACAGTTTCTGTATTCACACACTTATCTATTCAGTCTCAACTTTACTTCTCCCCCCCCCTTCCCACTCCAAAAAAAATATATATATCTGAGAACACATATACCTTCCATTTTAAAAGTTTCTGTATTCACACGCGTATCCATTCCGTCTCAACTTTACAATACAGTAATTTAACACACTTATCCATTCAGTCTCAACTTTACCCCCACCCCCCAAAAAGAAATGTCTGAGAACACATATACCTTCCATCTTAACAGTTTCTGTATTCACACACTTATCCATTCAGTCTCAACTTTACGTTGTATGACACAGAACTGATAATTGAGGACTTCGTTCTCTAATACATCGTATTCTGTTGCTTAAAGCTAAGGACAGAGAAAAGTACTGTTCTCTTGCCTTGGTGGTCTCACTCGATCGGGTCAATTTTTTTTTTCTCGTCAGAAACGTGCCGTTGTCCCAAATATTTGTCAACAGCGACAAAGCCGTCGTCACTGGAAAAAGGCGGAAAAGGGGGCATCACTGACGTCATAGCTCAAACTGTCAAGAAAACCTGTGGCTTCTGCGAGGAACACGGACGGACAGAACTTGTTCCGTCCAACACTAATGATACCTGGGAATTACCCGTTCAGTTCCCAGTGACCCTAACAAGCCTGCCAGGCAGTTCTTTCAGCGTGTTTGTGCCCGTACTA
This sequence comes from Montipora capitata, assembly GCA_949126865.1. Classification (NCBI taxonomy): domain Eukaryota; kingdom Metazoa; phylum Cnidaria; class Anthozoa; order Scleractinia; family Acroporidae; genus Montipora; species Montipora capitata. The sequence continues at coordinate 26,389,818 of OX421457.1, read as the reverse complement.
GACGTGCCAGGCGTAGCAGTGTTAAAGCGTCAAGGAGACAAGGCGGCTCAGAGATACTATGAAAAGGTTATAACCGGCTCTTTGATGGATGCCTGGCCAGTCGTCACTTTAACTGTGCTGATGGTGTACACAATGGGAGTTATGGTCTGGTTTTTGGTGAGTCAGTTTGAAAATTATTTTTGACAACAGCCCATAAGATGTACGCCGACTTTGATATAAGGGTAACGAAGTGTCCCCTTGTTCCTCTCCTTACATTCAACATCACTCGAGGCAAGGAGTAGGGTCAATTGACGTCACAGTGTCCCTTAAGTTAAGATAAACAGACGCATTTACTCTAGCCTAAAAATAACGCTAATGCGAACACTGACCCTATTTTATTTGGCCCATTTGTCTTCTTTGTGAGTGGTAAAAAGAAACGTAAAAGAAATGTAAAACTGTAGTCTAACAGCACAATCAAGCCAAAGACTTAGGGACGTTTTTTTTGACATTAACAACGTACTAGTTTTCTCATTGCAAGATATAAAAAAAAAAAAATTCTACAATGAAGTACAACTCAGGCTTGAAGTCGAAATTAGTATATCGTGATCACCCAACTTTAAGAACACTTTTTCAGAAGCAAAGCGCAAAAAACAAAAGAACGATGCCAACGCCACGCTAAAAAAAACAAAGATATATCACCGTGGGGGATATGCCCAGGGTTTTCTTGGCCCCTAAAAGAGACCATATTAGTGAAAACATATTAAGGACGGTGCCTACTATTGTTATTGCGCATACGTTCTGATCATCTCCAGATACTCGGATTTCCTATCGGTGATGCTTACTAATGCAGGGATATTTTTGCGCGGTTTAAAACCATGCAGAGAAAGTAGATCTAAGTAAGTACTCTTGGTATCCAAAAAGAAAATTGGGGGTAACCATGCATTCTTTAGAGATAATTGAGCTTCAATTTGAGAAAGAACGCCATACAATGCTTTGTATTTTAGAGTTTTATACGAATATTGTTCATGAATTATCTTTGAAAAATGCGTGGTTACCTCAAATTTTCTTTTTGGATTTCAATAACACTTGTTGGGATCTACATTTCCTGTATAATCATAAACCGGGGCAAAAATATCTTTGAATTAGTAGGCATCGTCCTTAACTATATATTTTTTATATTTGCTCGCGTGCAACCCTGAACCCGCCTTCCCGTTTTCGCTCACCTTGGCGGTCGTGGTTTGGAATTCGGGGAGGAACAACAATCGCGTTCATAAAATCACTGAGGATATAGAGCGGTTTTCAAACGAGTGTCGTAAAACCAAAACCAAAGTAATTACTTTGGCCAATCAAAAAGGACGGAGAAAATCCAGTAAACCAATCAAAACTCGAAGTAATTACACGTAGCCGACACAAAGCGCGGGAAAATTAAATGTGCAAGCGCGAGCCATGATTGGTTTTGGTTTCACTTCTGATTGGTTGAAAAATTGGCGCGAAAACTTTGAACCAATTACTGAGTGAAGTAATTATAAACCAAAGTAATTCGCTAATTACTTTCGACACTCAATTGAAAATCAGTCTAATTCTGTCTTTGTAATCACAATTGCAAAAGTTTCGACTTTCAAGGTTACAAGTGCAAGGACACAACCGCTTAATGATCAAAACATGCGCTGATCGCGTAGGGTTGGGCTTACGCTGTCTAAGCCTACGAAAGCAGAAGAGTGCCATGATCTTTACACTGAAATTATGTACCTCTTTTCGTAGGATGCGAAAGAAAACCCCAAACCAGATGAGATATCTTGGTCTTTCGTTAAGGGAGCCTACGAGGGATCCTGGTGGGCTTTTATTACCATGGCGACAGTGGGGTTAGTATGTTGAATACTTGGCAAATCCATTTACGATGATTCAGTCAAATTCTGCTGTAACAAGTGCATATATAAAATTAGCTTGTAAAATTTATGAACAATTCATGAGGTTCAAAACCGACAGAAACGCAGTATTCAGCTTAGTACTTAACACGTATCATTAGAAACCATATGGCAAGCGCTAGAGATAGCTCTGGGTTAGACTATCCCAGCAGCTTCTAACATGGCGTCTAATGAAAATTGTTTCATGACAACACCACCTGCTTTTCTGCAAGCATGCTAGTACACCCACGAAGATTCCAAATCCTAATTAGCATTTCTGCATCGACATTACAAAATCATGACTGCCAACAGTGCAGCGCTCTACCAATTGAGCTACAAGCCTGTAGCATGCCAACAAGGAGTTGGTCATTTTCTGAGTTCACGATAAACCCGCAGAAGATGGATATATGTGAGGTATACTGAAATATGAAAGTCGTAGAACTGCAGAGCGAATGTTAAGACTTGAAATGACCAGCTCGCAGTCGGCTCAATGGCTAAATTGAGCTAGAGCACAGCGCTTATTTCGCAGAGGTCGCAGGATCAAATCCCGTTCACGTCTAACTTTACTAGCCTATTATACAGACAGGAACGTTTTACTGGAAAATACACCACTCATAAAATTCATACGAAATTACATCCGGGACCCGAGTGGCGTATTTTCCACATTCTCACGAGTGAGGATATTGATGACGTCATTTCCCGCCTTTTCATGGTTGTTTGTGCAAACAGTCAGTGACAAATGGCGAGCAATCGATACTGATTCACGGACTTCTCTGAATCTGTCGTAAAATCATTCCCTGAGAAACCAAAAAATGCTCCGAAGAATAAAACTTAATAAAACTTAAAATGATTCAAGGAGTTCCTTGCAAGTGAAGAAGAAATGCGAAAATTGAAGAAATTCCTGCCACCGGGTTGCAAGAATTTGCGGTAAAGTTTGTGCTCGGTGTTAGAAAGAAAAATGGTCAGTAAAACCATAGTTAAACACTCCTGTCTATATAATAAAAAGAAAATTACACGTTAGCTCGAAGATATGAATTTTATGTTGTCGCGGCAAGAACAATATCTCACGAGTGAGCGCAGCGAACGAGTCAGGGAGATACTGTTCTTGACACTCGAACATAAAATTCATATCTTCTCGTCACCGTGTAATATCCTCTATTTATTATATAAACAACAATGAAATACCAAGTGAGCTTTCGCGCGAAAACGTGATATCTTCACACGTGAAGAGATCACTGTTGCTATGGTTACATATAAAAATCGCGCCTTTCGATGCCTTCCGTGAAATGATTTAGTATTTCATTGGTGTTTATATAATAAATAGAATATTATGGCCACTTGGAGATACGAAATGCCTCTTCTCGTGTTATAAAATATTTCACTCGTTCGCTGCGCTCACTGGCGCGGCCATGTAACATCCTCTATTTACTTTGCTGCTGCCAGAGAAGGGTTCATAACTGCAATAATATAATGATGATGATGATCTTTATTTATTTAAGTGTCAATTATATTTAGCGCTTAGGCACTAATTGAAGACTATACAGAAATCAATTCAACACATATCAAATCACAGGTTGGGTTTTGAAGAGTGGGGAAACCCGAGTAACCGGAGAAATACCTCTCGAAGCAGAGCGGAGAACCAACAAACTCAACCCGCCTGTGACGCCGAGTCTGGGAATCGAACCCAGGCCACATTGGTAGGAGGCGAGTGCTCTCACGACGACGCCATCCCTGCACCCCAAGAGAAGATAAAACCGGAGAAAAACCACTCGGTGCACAGCAGAGAACCAACAAACTCAACCCACATATGACGCTGAGTCTGGGAATCGAACCCAGGCCACAGTGGTGGGAGGCGAGTGCTCTCACCACTGCGCCATCCCTGTTCCCTTGGAGCTGGTCATTTTGAATTCAAGACTTGGCATTTTCTCTGCACTTTGAATGAATAACTTTCATATAATCTAAACTTCAGTGAAGATTTAGGAATCTACGTTTCTAATATCATTTGTTGCTTTGACAATCGCTATTGTAGTTATGGTGATCGTTGTGTCAAGTCTAACCGCACCAGAATCTTGGCTTTAGTGTGGATGATTGGAAGCCTGGTGCTTCTTCCGTTTCTGTATGGTGCCATAACAACGATATTAACTGTCACAGTCATGGAGACAAGAATAACACTCCCAAGAAGTGAGGGGAATAAGGTCTGTACACTGCACATTGAAATTTATATGACATTCGAAAGCCAAGCACCGATTTTACGTCTTACGACCTGAGCGAGTGGGTGTTTCGAGAGTAAGCCATTCGTCTGAGGCCCTTCGCTCTGATAAAAGACTAACGCTTTGACGCTTTCGTTACAAGAGCGAAGGGCTTGACTTCCGACGAATGGCTAACGCTCGGAACGGAATTTAATCTCGCAAATGTTTCTCACAATGGTTAGTTTACCTTTATCAACCCAATTGAATAAACTAAATTTTCAATTTTCTTCACAACCCACCGACGCAGCACCACGGTCTCTTTGGAAACTAGCCCTTTATTTGACTGACTGACTGATTGACTGACACTGACTGGCTGACCTACTGACTGACTGATTGACTGACTAACTGACATTGACTGATACTGACTGACACTGACTGACTGACTGGCTGACTGACTAATTGACTGACATTGTCTGACACTGACTGAAACTGAATGACTGACTGACTGATTGACTGACTGATTGACTGATTGACCGACCGACCGACTGCCTGACTGATTCGTCGAAATGCCTCTTCTCGTGTTATAAAATATTTCACTCGTTCGCTGCGCTCACTGGCGCGGCCATGTAACATCCTCTATTTACTTTGCTGCTGCCAGAGAAGGGTTCACAACTGCAATAATAATGATGATGATGATCTTTATTTATTTAAGTGTCAATTATATTTAGCGCTTAGGCACTAGTTGAGGACTATACAGAAATCATTGACATTGTCTGACACTGACTGAAACTGAATGACTGACTGACTGATTGACTGACTGATTGACTGATTGACCGACCGACCGACTGCCTGACTGATTCGTCGATCGATCGACCCATTCATCTATCCATTGAGTACGTCTGTCAGTCACCATGTGACTCAATCAATCAGTTAGTATGTCAGTCAACAGTGAGTGAATCAAATAGTCTGGCCGTTTGTCCATCAGTCCGCCAAGGTGTCCATCTTACTTTCTATGTGTCAGTCTGTCTGTCGGTCTGTCTGTACGTCATTCAGCACGTCTGTCCTTCTATCAATCACCTCTCCAGCTGCAATTAATTACTGTGCGAAAGATTAGAATATGAATTGATGAAGTTAAATTTGATTGTAATTTCGATATTGACAGGCAGCTGCAATAACCAACTCAGCAGAGGCCAAACTGGCTATGGGACGATTAAGTAGCAAGCTGAAGCTAAGTAAGAGGGTGACATTCATTTTTGTTTCACATGGATAGCGTAACCGTACAGATTCCAATAGAGCTGTAATTGAATGTTTCAATCTTCAGCCCGAGGCCAAAGCTTTCGAACTGAAGTGGATAACATGAGCGAGGTTCGATAAACTGCATTAGCCATAAACGAAGTCAATAGTGCGGGCCTTTCATACATCCAGTTGACTTTGTACAATGGTTTACTTTCAGCCACAACATATTCATCTATGGAAGCTCTAGCCCAGTCCCTCAAAGAAGGCGAGGTGGACTACATACTTGTTGATAGCTACATTCCCAAGAAGCGGAACGACTTGTTCAACGGATCTTGGTTTGAGGTTGTGGCGTTGCTTCGGTGCGAATTGTACCACGGTGCTGTTTTACAAGGAGAAGCTCTCAAACTAGCTCCAGTGCTCAAAGAAATGATAGCTTACGACAATGTTCAGACGAAATTTCTTGAAGACGACGAACCAGCGGAAAAGGTTAGTACTTTACATATTAATGGATCATATATGATCCATTTCATATATCATTTTATCGTTGATTCATTCCTTGCGGGAACATTCAGTTGGAACCCACAAATGACGAGCTCCCAACGTTAGTGGCTTCATAGCTCAGTTGGTTAGAGCGTCGCACCGGTATCACGAGGTCACGGGTTCAAACCCCGTTGAAGTCCTGAATTTTTCAGGCTTCTTTACGCAATGGCAATGGCGTTCATAACTGCGAGGATCATAGCTTCACTTGACTCTACATATTGTGATTGACGAAGTTCGAGTACATAAGTTTCGCAGATATCTCCTACCATAGTGTTGCTCTCGTCGCGTCTCTTTTTGGCGAGTTTTGGTTCGTTAGACAGGGATCTATCTAACCTGCGAACAGGCGTTCTTTTCTTTAGAAACGAAGCAAAAAGTACAATTTTATCCTTATCAAAATTCAATTTTACTTTGAAGCGAGTATTTGTGGAGTAAATATGGTATAGGACCCGAAAGGCAAGAAAAATTGATTTCATTTTAAACCGTACGTCACAAAAGTATAACACTGGAGACTAATACTGGCTAAAAAGCGCTATCCAAAGTTAACCTTTGTTATTAACTTTTTCACGATGATTAAGTCAGGATGGCTTAGTGGTCATCAAGCAGGCCTCCCACCTCTGCAACTCAGGTTCAACCCTGAGGTCGCACGTGGGGTGAGTTTCGGTCGACCTCAACCTGACTGCGAGGGTTTTTCTCCGGGTACTCCGGTTTTCCTTCCTCCTCAAAAGCGACTCGCAGTCAATTACATCTGGCTGGGTCTGCGGTGCTCCGAGATCACGCATGGATCGTATGGCGGCGCCTTCATATGCATTCGGTCCGATCCCGTTGAGCCGGTTGATCCTGAAAAGCCCTTGTAGGGAGCGGTTAACTAAGCACATTTAGATTTGTTTTAGCTTGTTTTGTCTTTTATTTGCAGGAGCAGAGAGAAAGGGAGTCTTTATTTTTCGATCCTTCAAGCCCCTTCTTTCAGTTTTTCCTGTATGTAAGCTCAGGTATCTTGGGCTTTTTCATTATCTGCGGTGGCCTGTATCAAGTAATCTACATCCAACGGACAAAAAAATCGAGGAGTGAGTTCCACTTTATCATTTCACATATATAGGAGCCATTTGCAATCACATAAGTCAGTTTCTCAGTTTTTTCAACAAAGTCAAATGTTCTGTGAACGCAGACGGTAAACAACGCTTTTTGTGTTTTCTTTACCGCCACAAACACATCTTACAACGTTTCCCGTCGTTTCTGCTAAGACCAGAACTTGTATTTCCAAGTCAAGGCTTCTACGTCGTCTTGTTGATTTGTAAGTAGGAAGAATTACCGGGGATCTAATCAGTTAAAGAAGGCCTCTGACCATATGTCGTTTTAACCCGCAACCGGCACACCCTGGAAAAAAACATTTGTTCTCTTTTTAATTTCCAGTTCCAATCCTTAATGTTGGAATGCTCATCTTACTACGTTCCTCCCATACACGGCGCCACAAGCTCGAAACGTTCATTACCACCACTGTGTATATAAAGCTAGTTACTCGTGGATCAATTTTCTTTCAACAGCTTGCTTTGTCAAAATGTACTTACTATATAGAATTTCTGTTTTTATATGCAGGTGACCTCAAGATAGCCATGGAGAAATACTACATGTATAAAGAGCTCAGGAGCTTAGTTGATGAATTTTATCATTCTATCCGCCATAAGTACGAAGTGATGAAGAAAAAGCACAGGTTGCAGCTACTAAAGCTTGGTCGAAAAAACGGGAAGCATAATTGCTAATAGGCTCGATTACCATCCTTTGTTTCGGGAAAGGAACACGAGCACGTCCCCTGGGGAGGAACGAAGACCAGAGTCGAGATAGCGGAAATCGACCCTAAATTGTGAAACAAAGGAATTAAGGTTTCGTGAAAACAGTTGTTGAGGAGGATTATGCAAGCTTCGATAAGACTTTTTCCGAGTGACACACAAATAAACTAGTTTTGCTCGCTTCCTTTAGAGATAATCAGTGATGTCAGCACATGTACACCGTCAGAGGTTTGCAGACGCATTTCGAGCGACGGAAAATGACTATGACTTTTTCTTCACTTGGCAACAAATTTTAAAATGTCTGAGTAATTGTACTTGTAACCGTAAAGAGACTCAGCAATATGAATGTGTCAACCTACAAAAAGGCATCTTAACAGGGAAAACGTCTCACTTCCAATTAGGGTCTGCTCTTATATCTGTTAGATGAAGAGTCTATTTTAACCACAAGCATTTGAGCGTGTCATTATTTTTTACTTTCATCAATTTTAGTCAAGCCTGTGAATTGATATGGACAGAACTAGTTTTGAAGTTACTGTCGGGGACAAAACGCAACTGAACTTTAGAAGTCTCCGATTACAACTCGCAGCTTTTAAGACAACTACAGCTATAACATACCGAAGTGAAATAAAATCTCTCTCAAACTCACAAAGTAATGATGATGATGATGATAATAATAATAATAATAATAATAATAATTTCCTATTCCCTCGCATATAAGCGCACTGCAGATAGAGGCACATATGCGCTTATATCCGAATATAGGCGCAAGCGCCTTTAAACCGTGAAAATTTGCGAGTTTTATACTTCTTTTACAATACAAATTTACTTACATAAATAATGATAGTCGTTGTTTTTGGTTTATTCGTCTGAGGTATTCTTTTATCACACAATCAGCTTGAATCGCCCTGAATCTTGGTCCTTTCACTCGATATAGGCATGGAAGAAACTTCAAGGCCATTATTTCTTTTATTTTAGCGATGTCCTGGATAGTTTTTTAAAGATATTAAATTTGCATTTAATGTTTACAATATCGTTGATGTTTTGCACTATTAAAAAGGATTCGATGATGAGAATCGGGTGCGCTATGATGCGAAATTTTATAGACCAATGCGCCTCTTAAACGTCAATTTACGTGGCTATAAAACTGCTAAAGTTGCATAAAATTCGCTTATAGGCGCTGCGCTTACATGCGGGGGAATATATAGCTATAGGGTATCATAAATTAGTATAGTACTGCTGTGTCTGACTAGTACTGTCTGAACGTAGTTTTCAGGTCCGTTCACACTAGATACAAGAACGTGGATACATAGGAAGGCGAAGGGATAAGGACATTCACACTTGTCTAGGGATTCAAGTAAACAGAAGGCGAAAACGTCTGGTGAGACGAAATAAGCCCTCGTAACGACCGATAACACACTTCTAAAACAACATATTGAAAGATCTAGAGCTTACATTGGTT